>JAJHIY020001642.1:0-35000 GCA_022114975.2 Lampris megalopsis | reverse complement strand
TTATTCCCCCCAGTTTACCCACCCCCCCTCCCCGAACAAGCGCCCCGACCAGAGGAGGCGCTAGTGCAGCAACCAGGAGACATACCCATATCTGGCTTCTTACCTGCAGACACGGCCAATTGTGTCTATACTTTTACAGAAAGCACAACACGGCAGTGAAATCGGGGGGGGGGGCAGTTGAGAATCGCCGCAACCGGGACGCGAACCCGGGTCTCCCGCACCACGGGTGACTACGTCAACCAGTCGACTGAAGGGTCCGACCCGTTAGCCAAGAGCTACCGAGCCTATTCATCCGTGACCGTTACGGGAAGGGCGCCCCCGGTCGGACCGTCACAGCCGGGGCGCGAACTCGGATCTCCCGCACGGTCTGCCCCCCGAATTCACTACATTGGTGTCAGAAGTGGGATCGTTACAATACTATGCAAAGTAATTGTGATCGTTACAATACTATGCAAAGTAATTGTGATCGTTACAATACTATGCTCCGTGATCGTTACATTACTATTCAAAATTATTGTGGTCGTTACAATACTATGCAATGTAATTGTGATCGTTACAATACTATGCAATGTAATTGTGATCGTTACAATACTATGCAAAGTAATTGTGATCGTTACAATACTATGCAATGTAATTGTGATCGTTACAATACCATGCTCCGTGATCGTTCCAATACTATGCAAAGTAATTTTGGTCGTTACAATAGCATTCTCCGTGATCGTTACAATGCTATGCAAAGTAACTAGCTCTTGTGAATAAATATTGAGTGGATTTTGCCTTGTAACAGCACAATTTTGGGCAAATATTTTTAATATAATATCAAACATAAATATGAAAGTATAATATCAGATGATATAATTGTTTGATGAATTCAGATAATCTGTACAGACACTCAAGTCTTTTAAACACAAAAAACATATTTCAGTATGGATGATTTTAATTTTCACCTGCTTACAAATATGAACTTAATTTCTAATTATTCCAAATAATTGTCATTATAATTGACATTAATAGTAGTCTTATGATAGTCAGATATTTCCTCAATGATGAAAGCCAATGGTAATAAATGCATATATGAATATGACCAGGCTCTTCATCTACATATATGCTTTTTTTTTTTAGTAAGACATCAGGAAACCTTCAATGCCAAAAAGCTGATTTTTTTTTAATTTTTGGAGCCTAGTCTCAAATCCTAGATCAACCTATCGCTTAAAGCAGAAAACATTAAACAAGTCAGGCATACTTATACATAGACCAGCAGTACATCATTAATAACCTGCCCTACTTCATAGCCGTGCGGGGGGTATCGCTGTGCTTGGGGGGTCATGGGTATAAATGTGTGACCATATGTGAGAGAGCGAGAGATCATTTGTGGGGAGAATGTGTGGGTGAGTAAAATCATGCTCTAGAGACGCTGGTGTGAACTGATTTTTTTTTTGTGCCATGCTTGGCACGCCGGTAGGCTGGCATGCAAGCTAATGGGGCCTCATTTGTGCTGACTCCAAGGCCTGGCCCCTGTGTGTCCCCCAACCGCGGCGAGTTTACCCTCCAACCCCCTGCAGTCCACCTACAGACGGATCCAAGTGAACAGCAGATTTGAGCTCAGCAGCAATGCAAGCAGAGTGACCTCTTATTTACACATGCCCCCAATAATAAGAAAAAACACAAAACATATATCTATATGTAGCCTTCAGCACTGCATGTATTCACGGAACAGGAAATATGATATATGATATGACTGCAAACTAATCCAAAATGCATGTTGGGGTTAATACTGTAACGTGCATGAATAAGTAGACACGTTGGTCCTTGACTAACGGGTCGGACCCTTTAGTCGACTGGTTAACGTTGTCGCTTGCGGAGTGGGAGATACGGGTTCGCGTCCCGGCTGTGGCGACGGTTCCCAGACTGCCCCCCTAATTCGCTACATTGGTGTCAGAAGTGGGATGGTGAGGACCAAGAGGTCACCGGCAGCGCGTGCGCCCATAGGCGTGAAGGAGCTGATATGTTTAAAGCACGGGGACGCGCTTCCCGAATTAGGGGGGCAGTCTGGGAACCGTCGCCACAGCCGGGTCGCGAACCCGTATCTTCCACTCCGCAAGCGATAACGTTAACCAGTCGACTAAAGGGTCCGACCCGTTAGTCAAGGACCAACGTGTCTACTTATTCATGCACGTGACAATACTCCTGTCTGCGCCCTTGGCAGGGCGCCACGAATTGGAGTTGGTCCCCGGGTGCTGCACCGGCGGCTGCCCGCATGCCCCTCGCTGCCCAGCTAGGATGGGTTAAATGCAGGGCCTAGTTTCCCAAAGGGGATCAGCAAAGTCCCTCAAAATCAAAATCAAATACATAAATAAAAGTATACCGTGAATTTAGTGTACAGTGAATCCTGCAGTCAGTAATAATGATGCGGTGACATAACGTCATGACAGTTGAACATGTATATTCCCAGGCCTGGGTCTCCAGGCACCCCCCCCCCCCCGCCATTACTGACCGATGCACACACTCTCGTCGTCCAGCTCAGCGGAGGCGTTGCGGAAGTAACCCAGTCTGCAGTGCTGGCAGTTCTGGCCCCTGGTGTTGTGCTTGCAGCTGACGCATGTCACGATGTTCAGGTAGTCTATGTAGCTGCAGCGGTTGGAGTGGCCATAGCACTCGCAGTCTGTGAGCAGAGAAATAGAGGACATAGATCAGTCGCTCATCCGTAGTGCATTTTGTTTGCTTAATGGATTTTGTTCGTTTCTGACAACTGGACCGACACGGTTATATTGAAGTGTGCAAACTGGAGAAAAGAAAAAAGAGGATTTACACAGAGGGATGGATGGAAACATCGGAGAGGTCAGTGTTTGTTATAGGACGGTTATGGGTCCTCAGAGATGATGCTTAGAGAGTATGAGCCGATTATAGCCCGAACCAACAACTACAGCGTGTCGATGGCAAGTGATTTGCAGCCTATTTAGACGTCTCATCCGGGCCTCTCTGTCAGCAAATGACCAAAATCATTGGGCCTTTTATTACTACTCCCCCTGATTCACTGCCGGTTCAACAGACAGAGCACTTATAACCGCCTGGCCCTCCATTACTAGACTCTCACAACAGCAAGGCTGCTGACGATGCTTTACTGAGCTATACTGACTCCTGATGGGATGTGTGTGTGTGTAGGTGGGGGTGGGGGTGTGTGTGTGGGGGGTGGGGGTGGGGGTGGGGGTGGGTACATGTATGTGCTTTTACCTGAGTACTTGTTTTATGGTTTGAATGCCCCCCCCCCCATGTTCCTCCAATTATGGCCAATTATTACCCCACTCTTCTGAGCCGTCCCAGTCGCGGCTCCACCCCCCTCTGCCGATCCGGGGCGGGCTGCAGACTACCACATGCCTCCTCCGATACACGTGGAGTCGCCAGCCGCTTCTTTTCACCTGACAGTGAGGAGTTTCGCCAGGGGGACGTAGCGTGTGGGAGGATCACGCTATTCCCCCTCCCCAAACAGGTGCCCCCGACCGACCAGAGGAGGCGCTAGTGCAGCGACCAGGACACATACCCACATCCGGCTTCCCACCCGCAGACACGGCCACTTGTGTCTGTAGGGACGCCCGACCAAGCCGGAGCTAACACGGGGATTCAAACTTGCGATCCCCGTGTTGGTAGGCAACGGGATAGAACGCCACGCCAGCCAGACACCCTTGCTTTGAGTGGTTTCTGGTGGATTATCAAGTGTTAAGTCTGGCTGCAGTGTACTAGTGCTTCCTGACTCTGTGGACAAGGTTGTAATGGGCCGGTCTGTTCCTAAAACAACCCAAAGAGCCGCCTCCTGGAAATACGTCATTATATCCACTGTTCACCCCGGAAGCTCTAAAAACTCTCTTCAGCAAATTATTAATAATAATAATAATAATAATAATAATAATCAACAGTATCTATTGCCGTTTATTATTTAATCTATCCGGAAGTCGTTAATAGGCTGTACCAGAAGAAAGAAAATTAGTGCGTGGTATCATTCCGGGGAATGTTTAGGTTTGTGGCGTAAGAGGGAGAATGGGGATGGGGGGGGATGGGCTGGAGGTGGGGGGGTCGTCGGGGTGTTTAGCTGGGGATAGCTGGCGCGCGGAAGCGGAGGGGTAAAAAGGGGGGCTCGTTGGCTGGGGGTTGGCGCCTAATTAAGGTTTTTTATTAAGCGTTAGAAGTCGGCTGCGTGTGACCGCGCGCTGCGAGGCACCGCTGTCCTCTAAAGAGGCGTTTACGGGGCATCTTTATGCAAATACACATTTAAATGCACATTAAAAAGTTGGGAGTTTAGCTGTTTAATCAGCCGTCACATTATTATTTTATTATTGTTTGGTTGATGATGCCGGCTTAAATATTAATGGGCTGGTTTAAAGGAAGCCAGCGAGAAGAGCCCCCGTAAAGTGCCTCCCTCAGCACGGAGGGGGCCGTGTTAGCAATAGGGGGAAAGAACTGACTAATTAAATATAAATGGCCAATTACTCCGCAGACAAGAGAGGCACCGGGACACGGTTCCACCAATTAGCGTAAGGAGTCAAGATGCTACTTTATTAGTATTTATTGGTTGTTAATTGTTTACAGTGAAACACAATTATGTCACTGGCGCGGGCAGTGCTGTACGGGAGAAACCCGGTCAGCTGGAACATCTGAGCCCTGTTTGCAAGCAAACACCTGTACTGAAACTGGGGGAGGCGGGGGGTGGGGGGGAGTCGCAATGCAGAAATTTGCGATGAGCAATAATCAACACTAAAAGGTCCCTTCTGTATGTGAGTTGGGTGTGTTGATACTCACCTTAGCCATACACAAACAAACACAATGATGAGGGAATGGCAGAGGCATTGGGGGGAGGGGGAGGGGGGGGGAAATGAATTCATCGAAGGTCTTCCCACAGCAACATCGCTCTGAGTCGAAAGAACAGTATTCACACCTTTGTCAAATGGCAGAAAGACTTTTAAATCCACTGATCTAAGCGCGGGGACACGGAGGATTTCACTGAGCTTCAGTCTTCTGACTACACCTTCAGTGCCGGCCCTGCACCAACCGGTCTCTTACCTTTGAAATCATCGTATATGATCCCAAACAACTGTCTGGCCTGCGGCTCTCCTGAGATCAAGAGTTTCAGAAGCCCTTGGGGAGGGGGGGGGGGGGGGGGGGGGGTGAAGGAATCATTGTTTAATAGTCATCTTTTAACATCCACTCTGCTGCAGTTGTCTATCTGCACCTACGGCACCATCCTCTCACAGCTGGAGTAGGCATAGCCCTTGGGCGACTTTCACAGGCTACTATGGAGAGGTCAAATCTAATCTGCTACTGGGTTGGAAAGTGGGCCAGGTGAATGGGGATTCATTTACCTTTAATTATTTTCTCCCCCCTCTGCTCCCAATTTGACATGACCAACTCCCCTGTTCTCCTCAGATCCTGCCACATGGGGAGGGTATGGAGTACAACATGCATATGGAGTACAACATCCACATGTGTGGATCTGTCTTTCACTACTTCTCCCCCCCCCCACCTGCCAGCTGCAGGTTTCTCTGGGGGAACATAGCTTGTGTGGAGGTTCCTGCTATTTCTTCCCCAGATTCCCCTGCAGCAGCGCAGGTGCCCCGCCACCTGTAGGAAACACTATTCACAACAGTGGGACACATTACCACAACCGGCTCCCTACCAAACGTGTTCCCTGCGATGTGAGGGCAAGCCGGAGGCAATGTTGGGGGTACAAACTGTATATGAATGGGAATTCTAATGTATTCTACCCCAAAGAATGGGTCTTCTACAATATAGCTAGCTAGCTAGCTAAACTCTTTAGCTAATGTAGTGTTTCCCAACTGGTACGTTAGGACCCAAAGGTGTGTTACAATGTTTTTAACAGGATTGCTAGCTGGAGATTATGCTCAGGCAATTTATTTATTTATTTTATCCCCCCCCCCACACACACACACTTTTTTCTCCCCACTTGTACTTGGCCAATTACCCAACTCTTCCGAGCCTTCCTGGTCGCTGTTCCACCCCCTCTGCCGATCCGGGGAGGGCTGCAGACTACCACATGCCTCCCCCAACACATGTCGAGTTACCAGCTGCTTCTTTTCACCTGACAGTGAGGAGTTTCACCAGGGGGGCGTAGCGCGTGGGAGGAATACGCTACCCCCCCCCAGTTTCCCCCTCCCTCCTGAACAAGCGCCCCGACCGACCAGAGGAGGCGCTAGTGCAGCGACCAGGTCACATACCCACATCCGGCTTCCCACCCGCAGACACAGCCAATTGTGTCTGTAGGGACGCCCGACCAAGCCGGCAATTTATTGTACCTAATGAATAAGGTCATTACAGTCGTGGCCAAGGTCCATTTTGGGTCACAATGTTAACCAGTTGAAAATCACTATTATTTATTGCTCAGTATCTACCTTTCTTTCTCTCTCGCTCCTTCTCCTCTTCGCCGTCTTCGTCCCACTTTTGCTCCTCTTTCCCGGATGGATTTGCGATCTCTTGACTCCCACGTTCTTTCCCAGGTTTCTGAGTGTCTGGGACCACCACAAATAGCCAGACCTCGCAAACTGAGTTATATTCCCATACCACAGGTTGTCCCTAATTTTTTTCTTTTTGTTTACTAGACTAGATGAAACCGAGACCTCCAATCTACCCCATGAAGTGTTCATATGTTTATACGCACATGTTGTCATTTTCAACCTGACATACTATATGCTAAAATGTAGTAGATAAATGTATAGAAATGCATATATTCAATGTGCAAAAACAATTCTAATGTTTGACTCACTATAAACGGAAATTATAGTACTTAAGATTCATAGTGTTGTGTAAGACTAGTCTTTTTTTTTGGGGGGGGGCATCTCCAATGTTTTGTTTTCCGTTGTTTGTCCATCAGTCCACCGCATCTCTGTCTGATTTACATTTCTTGCCTCGAGACTTATCAATCTTCTCAAGGAGCAACGTGAAGCTGCAGTGGATGCAAAATTACAACGCAGCATCAACAGAGGACATCTGATATACCCGTAAGTTTCTCAATGTTATTTCTATGAGTTTAAATTTGCATGTTCTCCCCGTGTCTGCGTGGGTTTCCTCCGGGTCCTCCGGTTTCCTCCCACCATCAAAAAGACGTGCATGTTAGGGTTAATACTCCTTCCTGCCTGTGCCCCTGAGCAAGGCAGTAGGAAAAAGAACTGGAGTTGTTCCCCCGTGTGCTGCAGCTGCACCTATACAATAGGATGGGTTAAACACGAACCATGTTATAATCTTTAAATTCATGACTTTGCTGTGGTTTTATGAACGCCTGACGGTCTTCACCCTGACTAATAACTCAGTTGAGGAACACGCGCATCCCATTTGGAAATGGGTTTACTTTGCAGCCTCTCCTGAGTCCACCCATCCATCCATTTTCCAAGTCGCTTATCCTAATTAGGGTCGCGGAGCGCTGCAGCCTATCCCAGCATTCATTGGGCGGAAGGCGAGGAAACACCCTGGACAGGTCGCCAGTCCATCCTAGAGCAGACACGTTCACACCTAGGGACAATTTAGTATGTCCCATTCACCTGACCTATAAGACTTTGGGAGGAAACCGGAGCACCCGCAGAAAACCACGCAGACACGGGGAGAACATGCAAACTCCACACAGAGGATGACCCCCCCCCCAAGATTGGACAACCCCGGGGTTCGAACCCGGGACCTTCTCTCTGTGAGGCGACCGCGCTAACCACTGCACCACCGTGGCGCCACGTGTTACAAATAACTGTCAAACTCAGGTGGCAGCTTGAATTTGAGAAGTGCAAAGGTTTAGTTTTTCTAAGCTTTCTGTAGACTGACAATCTACACATCACCGCTACTACAGGTACCTCTCTCTTCAGATTTTCTTTCCCTTTCCCCCTCCTCGTCCTCCTCCTGTTTCTGTCTTTCTCTCTCGTGCGAGCTCGTGCTTGTCTCTGTGCCATCCGTCTCAGGGACCCGAGGCTCAGACTCGGAGGTGCCTGTCACCAGAAAACTTCGTTATTGACATAATAAGGTGCAAAGTATTTTGTCGAGTATTTCCTAGTATGACCTATCAGACACCAAAATATAAATAAATAAATAGATCTCGGATTTTGTTTTACTGCAGCGGACAAAGATCAGTGACATCTACTCATCTTTTCCACATCTTCCATCAAAACAACCGAATCCCTCTCATCCACACTCGGGCTTATTTCTACTGAGGGTCTGTGGCAGTGGTCTTAGAGGCCGCTATCAGAGAGGGTTGGAAACACCTACGTCACTGTACTTTCACCGTGGGTGTGAATGAGAAAGGCATGTCCTTCCTCGTTTCTCAATGTGATGTAGTTTTTCTGATTCTTTTTCTCTGCCTTATTCCACTGACCATTCTCTACACAGACTTAAAGAAGCAAACATAGAACTCCTGCTGAAAGCAGACTTAATGGAGTCACTTCATTTTCTGGGGAATCCCCCCACCTCCCTTTTCACCCCAATTGGACTTGGCCAATTACCCCACTCTTCCGAGCCATCCCGGTCGCTGCTCCACCCCTTCTAGTCTGCAGGCCTCCCCGGAAGGGGTGGGCTGCAGACCACCACATGCCTCCTCCGATACATGTGTAGTCGCCAGCCGCTTCTTTTCACCTGACAGTGAGGAGTTTCACCAGAGGGACGTAGCACGTGGGAGGAATACGCTATTCCCCCCCCCCGCAGTTTCCCCTCCCCCTGAACAGTCGCCCCGACCGACCAGAGGAGGCGCCAGGACACATACCCACATCCCGCTTCTCACCCGCAGACACGGCCAATTGAGTCTGTAGGGACGCCCGACCAAGCCGGATGTAACATGGGGATTCGAACCTACGATCCACGTGTTGGTAGGCAGCGGAAAAGACTGCTATACTACCCGGACCCCCCCCCCCGCGGCACTGTTTTTTTTAAAAATTTCAACATAGTTTGCCAACATATGTGTATCTTTAGTACAATACAATGTAGTATATTACAGTAAATTAATATCCAAATATGGCAAAACCTCAGCATGTTGAAAATGACAACCTCCCTCTCTCTACATCGCTTACACAAAGATGGCCATACTTCTGCCATAATTAACAGAAACATCTTAAAACAAACACATGCAGCTTTTATTACATTTTTCATGCTCTCTTGCTCAGCCCCCCCCGTTCTGTTTCTCTGCTTCTCCCCAGAGGACTGGATGATAGTCCCAACATCTTTGGCTTCACGTTACGTGGCTATGGTGAGCTCTGGTAAAACCATTTCTGACTACTCTCAGACCAACCTAGTGAAACCGCCTTTCTTTGATTTTCTATTTATTTATTTATTCAAGGGAACACAATCAGTGCTTGATAAATTGAAACGCACACCGTCATTACGGCATAGTGCGTCTTCAAAACTTGGACGAACCAATCTCATCAGCTGACTGCGCCGTTGCACGGCAGCGAGGGACCAATGATCAGCCGATCACCGAGGGAGTGCCGCGCGCATCTGTGACGTCCTCCCCGGATGCGCTTTCACGTAGGCAGCCTCTGTCTTTAGTCATCCTTCAGAGTGAGCCACGCTGCTGGAGACCCACTCCCCCGTGGAGCCGCCCCCCCTCAGGCTATGTATCCCACCCACATGCTTTCCTCCACCACCCCCCCTCCCCTCCCCAGAGCTCCGGTGAGACAGGATGCCAACAGCTGTTCTCACACAACTATGGACCGTTTCACACAACTGGCATCATGCCATCATTTCATCTCATCAGAGTAACCCCCTCTCACCTCTATTGGTGTTTAACTCTGCCCCCCCTCCCTCCCCCACCGCCACCCCCCGCCAGACCTACTTGTATACACACACACAAGCCCTCCACCAGGAGACCCGGGCTGCGAATCAAGAGTGTTTCACAGGCTAATGTATCTGTATTGTAGAGCGCGTGAATGCATTTAATCTCAGTTACCCATGGTGCCTCGGGGGTAAGAGCAATCCCAACCACTCTTGGCATTAATCTCAATCAGCTCAGCCTGCGCTGTCTGTCACCAGACACCGGGAGCCAGAGCGGTAGGGTTTCCCTTGTAGTCTATACTTGGTTGGAAGATGTGTGTGTGCGTGTGTGTGCGTTTGTGTGTGTGTGTGTGTGTGTGTGTGTGTGTGTGTGCGCGCGCGCGCGTGTCTGCTAGTGGGTTCGTGCTTATGTCAAGTCAAGTCATATGTGTGTCTCTTGGGCATGACAGTGATAGAACTCTTCATCTGCTCTTAAGATGGCAGCTACTTTGGGAAGCTTGTCAGAAACGGCTCGATTTGCCCTCTGAGAGCTTGTATGACAGTAGATTTGTATGCTAGTGTTGTTATATCTGTGAATGATGTATGCAGGCTATAACATTTCCATATGCAGTACATATATAATGCATGCTTGCATGTCACTGTCTATTGACAAGGTTAAAATACCGTTTATTACCACACGCTAACGTCTGATGAGGTAAACCAGAGTTTGATTTGTCCTGTTACAGAATCCAGTCTCTCTGAATGCAAACTCCACAGTGGACTAAAATCTTTACTTGCTAAAATGCTCCTCCCAAACATCATCCTCTACACCACCGTCCCATCATAGCTCTCTCTCTCTCTCTCTCTCTCTCTCTCTCTCTCTCTCTCTCTCTCTCTCTCTCTCGCTCGCTCTCTCTCGCTCGCTCACATTTACCGGGTATCAGTGTCTCGATCCAAATTGAATGAGCGACCCTGACATCTGATATGATGTGTAATGTAACATTAGGGCAGGATGTATATACCATAAGAGCATGATATTCAGTTTGACCTCCTAAAACCGTCCATTTTACAGCGGATGCCACACCGTATAGACCTTCGGGCTGGCGGAGGAGTGATACCGATCCCCACATTATGAATTAGATTATTTCACTTTCTACCCACTACTGCTCTATATGCTACCATCATTTGCAGCTGGGGTGTGGTTTACCTCCGGCCTCTGCAAGCCCCGGCTCTGCCCCTGCAGGCCCTGGCTCTACCAGTTCTCCTTCATCCTGGTCTGGGAGAGGAGGAGGGGCCTCGGTGGTCCGGATGGGGGGTGTCGTGCTTGCTGAGGTCAGCTCCAACTCCTCGTTGCTCGGTCGAGACGGTTCGTAACCTTGTGCGATAGGCGGAAGAGAGTCCCCTGCCACTTGCTGAGAGAGGGTTGACTCCTCAGCGGCTATTTCTGGAGGTGTGAACCCCTCGGATACCGGTGTTGTTAGAGTCATCTGGCCCTCCGATGGAGCGGAAGTGGAGTAGGGCAGAGTCTCCGCCGTGACCAGGGGTGTAGCAGGTTCCGTCACGGGTGCCAAGGGGATGTCAGTGATGGCGCTGGTGGGAATGCTGGGCAGTAACGCACTGTCAGTGAGAGGGGTTCGGGTCTCTGCGACCGTAACGGAGGTGTCCGTTTGAGCGCTGGTGACCCAGGCTGCATCAGTGGTTGGGAAGGGCTCTTGAGAACAGAGAATGTGAAATGCAATGAGGGATGAGCAGGCTAAGATATTAGCATAAGAGATGCTGCCTCAGATTGTTTATTCAAAGAATGCCTAGCTCTCCTTTTTACTCAGACGTGCACACGCACACACACACGCACACACAGACACACACAGACGCACACACACACGGACACATTCATACACAGAGAAGTGAGAACACACAATGAAAGTGTGATTTCACACTGCTGAGATAGGCTAAATTCAAAAGCTGTTCTACAACCCTTTGAGCACTTGGGTTTTTGTTTTTTTCCCAGAACCTTCTGGCTGTTAACAGTGTGACTATTGTGAATGTGGCCCTAAAAGGAATTCACAGAATTTGTCAAGTTAGTTGCTATTTTTCTGTGTGTAGAATTATACTGCTCTGTATGCATGCGGACGTGTGTGTGTGTGTGTGTGTGTGTGTGTGTGTGTGTGTGTGTGTGTGTGTGTGTGCCCACACACACTGGCATTGCACTGCCAACTCCAAATCTGAAGACAGTGCATAAAAAAAGAAAAGACAAATATCGGAGATGGTCCTCTATCTTCGTAACCACTGTAAAGAATGAACGATTAATCCACAATGCGGGTCCTGCATTTGTCATCGTGTGTGCACCATCTGCATACCTACTACAGTCATTTCAAGAACATTTCCCTTTTCCAAGTTTTGTTGTTTAGCACCCTCTGATCAGCAGGCTGTGTTTCTGTACACATCATTAAAAACGAATACGCAGCCATATTTGTAGCCAGCAGCGCTACGCTGATTGCTGGGTGTGCTGTTTAGTACAGCTGACGGGCCAGACCAGCGGCCAAGCTGCCATATATGCGGGTGACGCAGCTGCGCTGGGGCCCGCAACAGCTTAGGGCCCACATGCGTGGACCCCTCCTTACCTCGCCACCGTCGTAGCAAATCCCCAGCAATGAGTCTGCAGTATAGGATATGTTCAGAAAATGTGCAGAGTGTGCCAGTGCATACATGTGGATATGCATAGTATTGCATGCTGTGCAGCGGAATAGATGACGTCACACAGCGAAAAGCTCGACGTGCACCCATGATGTAAGAAGGACTTATTTGTTTGTTGGTTGGTTGGTTTGTTTGTTTGTTTATTTATTGGATTTTTTTCTCTATGCGGCCAATTACCCCAACTCTTCCGAGCCGTCCCGGTCGCTGTTCCACCCCCTCTGCTGATCCGGGGAGGGCTGCAGACTACCACATGCCTCCTCCGATACATGTGGAGTCGCCAGCTGCTTCTTTTCACCTGACAGTGAGGAGTTTCGCCAGGAAGACGTAGCGCGTGGGAGGATCACACTATTCCCCCCAGTTTACCCACCCCCCCTCCCCGAACAGGCGCCCCGACCAGAGGAGGCGCTAGTGCAGCAACCAGGACACATACCCATATCTGGCTTCTTACCTGCAGACACGGCCAATTGTGTCTGTAGGGACGCCCGACCAAGCCGGAGGTAACACGTGGATTCGAACCGGCGACCTCCATGTTGGTAGGCAACAGAATAGACCGCTACGCCACCCGAATGCCCCTGAAGAATGTATTTATTTGACTAATAATCGACATACCCACTAGTGTTTTGTGTTTATAAGACCTACGTGCAGGCATGAGTAATGTCGTCTACGTGCAGGTGTGCTCTAACCGGATATGTTTTCATCTATTATGGTGCTCCGACACCCGAGTTGGTCAATAGGCTCGTCTGTCACTATCTTGGCCTTGCTATTATGACTCTTCTTCTACAGCACGGCGGTCTCCTAGTAATCATTTCATTAAGGCATCAACTGTGCAGTGCATTTCACTGTTGGTGGTCATTTTAAGGCTGCGTGCCTTCACTTCTTTCATATGCTACTGACATTACATTATGTTACGTCTGATTGTGATGGGCAGGCCGGGGCCCACTTTGACCATCTTGCATTGGGTCGTGGCGCTGACTCGTTACACTGCTGGACGAGACGACACTTCCAGCCAACTCGCTTCTGTAATGCTTGGATTTTATATATATACAGTGCATCCGGAAAGTATTCACACCTCTTCACTTTCCCCACATTTTGTTATGTTACAGCCTTATTCCAAAATGGATTACATTCCTTTTTTCCCCATCAATCTACACACAATACCCCATAATGACAAAACGAAAAAGGTTTTGTAGAAATGTTTACAAATTTATTAAAGATAATAAACTGAAATATTACATCTACATAAGTATTCACACCCTTTACTCAGTACTTGGTTGAGGCACCTTGGCAGCGATTAGTCTTCTTGGGTATGAAGCTACGAGCTTGGCACACCTACTATATTTGGGGTATTTCTCCCATTCTTCTCTGCAGATCCTCTCGAGCTCTGTAAGGTTAGATGGGGAGCAACCCTGCACAGCTATTTTCAGGTCTTTCCAGAGATGTTCAATGGGGTTCAAGTCTGCGCTCTGGCTGGGCCACTCAAGGACATTCACAGACTTGTCACGAAGCCACTCCTTCGTTGTCTTGGCTGTGTGCTTAGGGTCGTTGTAGTGTTGAAAGGTAAACCTTCGCCCCAGTCTGAGGTCCTGAGAGCTCTGGAGCAGGTTTTCATCAAGGATCTCTCTGTACTTCGCTCCATTCATCTCTCCCTCGATCCTGACTAGTCTCCCAGTTCCTGCCGCTGAAAATCATCCCCACAGCATGATGCTGCCACCACCATGATTCACTGTAGGGATGGTATTAGCAAGGTGATGAGAGGTGCCTGGTTTCCTCCAGACGTGATGTTTGGCATTCAGGCCAAAGAGTTCAATCTTGGTTTCATCAGACCAGATCTCATGGTCTGAGAGTCCCTTAGGTGCCTTCTGGCAAACTCCAAGCGGGCTGTCATGTGCCTTTTACTGAGCAGAGGCTTCCGTCTGGCCACTCTACCATAAAGGCCTGACTGGTGGAGTGCTGCAGAGATGGTTGTCCTTCTGGAAGGTTCACCCATCTCCACAGAGGAACGCTGGAGCTCTGTCAGAGTGACCATCGGGTTCTTGGTCATCTCCCTGACCAAGGCCCTTCTCCCACGAATGCTCAGTTTGGCTGGGCAGCCAGCTCTAGGAAGAGTCCTGGTGGATCCAAACTTCTTCCATTTACGAATGATGGAGACCACTGTGCTCTTCGGGACCTTCAAAGCTGTAGAAAGTTTTTTGTACCCTTCCCCAGATCTGTGCCTCGATACAATCCTGTCTCGGAGGTCCACAGACAATTCCTTTGACTTCATGGCTTGGTTTCTGCTCTGACATGCACTGTCAACAGTGGGACCTTATATAGACAGGTGTGTGCCTTTCCAAATCATGTCCAATCGATTGAATTTACTACAGGTGGACTCCAATCAAGATGTAGAAACATCTCACGGATGATCAGTGGAAACAGGATGAACCTGAGCTCAATCTTGAGTGTCATAGCAAAGGGTGTGACTACTTATGTACATGCAATATTTCAGTTTTTTATTTTTAATAAATTTGCAAAAATTTCTACAAAACCTTTTTCACTTTGTCATTATGGGGTATTGTATTGATGGGAAAAAAGTAATTTAATCCATTTTGGAATAAGGCTGTAACATAACAAAATGTGGGGAAAGTGAAGGGGTGTGAATACTTTCCGAATGCACTGTGTATATATATATATATACGTATATAACCTATTTTGGCTTTAGGACACTTTTTAAGTTGTATTCCAGAGTTTGTTGTATGAGTAAGACATATTTGAGGATGAACTTTTTATACACAAGAGAATTGACTCTACTAAGTACTTTATTAGTCCATTTATAATAGGCCATAACATTAAAATGTCTTCCCTTTATTTACATTCACTTTTTTTTCACAATATAAGCAGCGAACTCTCTGATATCTTACTAAAACTTCATGTCTTGGTGCATGCTCAATAATCCAGGTAAGAAAATCAAAGAAGGTTGAATCAGTTCATCTGGACACAACATTTATTGAGAGAAAGGTCTCATCTCTCATCTAAGTGACCTCTTCAGTCTCAGCTGGCTGCAGGTGTCCCCACCCTTACAAGCAATGCAGCTGCATAACGACCGAAACAACACGATCGGTTTCATATGCAAATTGCCGTGACCATTAACTAGAGTTTAGGTGGCCATGTGTACTCTTCACAGAGGATTTGGGAATGTTTGCAATCACAGCATTGTGAGATGGTAAACTGGATTGTAAGATGTGCACTTAGGCCCCCCTCAGTTCAGGGATGGTTGTTCCCTCTTCACAGTGATGGCCTCTTTGCCCCCCCCCCATTCAAACCAGCCACCGAAACCACCACCAAACAGGGAAGGGGAGAAATCCCACATTAAACAGGCCCTGGTTAAGTGTGGTTATCCTAACTGGGCGTTTGTCAAAGCCAGGAAGACGCCCAGACAGTGCACCAGCCTATCGAAGAGAGGAGAAGGACAACAGCTGCCTAACCATAAACCAGTGGTGATTCCTTCTGTGGTGGGAGTGTTGGAAAAGTTGAGACATGTATTTTCCAAAAACCATGTCTCTTTTGCTTCCAAACCTCAAAACATGCTGCACCAGAAGTTGGCCCACCCCAAAGATCAGGACCCCTGGCACAAACATGGCAATAAAGTATTAAGTGCCGGGAGGATTGCCGTGACTTGTACATCAGGGAAACTAAACAGATGTTGGCCATGAGAATAGCACAACTCAGGAGGGCTAACAGGTCAGGCCAGGACTCTGCAGTCTACACCCATCTACAGGCCAGTGGCCACTCTGTCAAGGAGGAGGATGTGCACATCCTTGATAGGGAGGAACGCTGGTTTGAACAGGGAGTCATACAGGCCATCTATTTGAAGAGGGAACGACCATCCCTGAGCCAGGCCGGGGGGGGGGAGCTAAGAGTATATCTGTCGCCATCTTACAATGTTGTGATTGCAACCATTCCCCAACCTTCTGTGAATAGCACACATGGCCATTGTCACTCGAGTTAATGATCACTCCTATGAAATGAAACAGATCGTTGGTTTCAGTCGTTATGCCACTGTATGGTTTATAAGGGTGGGGATACCTTCAGTCAGGTGAGACTGAAGAGGTCTCTTAGATGATGGATGAAACATTTCTATCAATACATGTTGCATCCAGATGTCCTGATTAAACTTTCTGTGATACTAAAACATCATGCTTCCTGGCTCCATCACAATACCACAGGAGCCACAAAAGCCCATGAAGTTTTTTTTTATTTTTCTGTACTAGTAACACAGAGTCATGGGTGTTGTACTTCAGGAATCCCACATTTCGTGTCTCTAAATAATTAGGGTACTGATACTGTAATACTCTCATACTGGGGAATTACTGACAATGATGTCACATGGCAGCTTTCCCTGACTGTTGTTTGTGACGAGAAAACATTTAACTACCAACTTGATTTTGTAGGACTCAACAAAATGAATCAGTGAAATGATAAAGTTGATTTAATCATTCCAAACAGGGTTTCTAGGCCTTGGGGGTCCAGAGACAGGGGTCAAGACCCCACCCCAACACATCATCACTGGAAGAAGGAGTTAAAGCGTTGAAACAATAACAGTACTACATTCTACTCATCGGTCCTACAGACTATACACTGTAAAAAATAATCTGTTGGTTTAACTTAAAAAAGTAAGGCAACCTATTACAAGCCCCCCCCTTTTTTTCTTCTTCTCCCCAGTTGTATCCGGCCAATTACCCCACTCTTCCAAGCCGTTCTGGTTGCTGCTCCACCCCCTCTGCTAATCAGGGGAGGGCTGCAGACTACCACACTCCTCCTTTGATACATGTGGAGTCACCAGCTGCTTCTTTTCACCGGACAGTGAGGAGTTTCACCAGGGGGATGTAGCGCGTGGGAGGATCATGCTATTCCCCCCAGTTCCCCCTCTCCCCCGAACAGGCACCCCGACCAACCAGAGGAGGCGCTAGTGCAGTGCCCAGGACACATACCCACATCCAGCTTCCCACCTGCAGACACGGCCAATTGTATTTGTAGGGACGCCCGACCAAGCCAGAGGTAACACGGGGATTCAAACCGCCGAACCCCGTGTTGGTAGGCAACGGAGTAGACCGCTACGCTACCCAGATGCTTGTTTTGCAAGCCCTTTTCTGAGTAATCTCAACTAGAGTGTGCAAAACTCAAATGATCAATGATCCCTCTTCTCCATAACATGTGGGCTACCTAAGAGCCACAGTAAAGACACACAAATCTGAGGAATGTGTGTGTGTACACGCACACATACACACACACACACACACACACACACACACACACACACACACACACACACACACACACACACACACACCATTCATCGGTTACTCAGAAAAGGGCTTGTAATAGGTTGCCTTACTTTTTTTAAATTAAAGCAGCGGGTTATTTTTTTTACAGTGTACTTGCATACTATTACTGTATACTTGTATTACAATCAACTCTAGTCCCTAATGGAGCTACTGGTCTCCTACCCCCTAGTCTACTCATGCATACCTGGAGTTAGATCGAAAGCTTGAGGGGTTTGAGAGCTGAAATCTGAGCCTTCGAACCCTGGGGTGGAGCTGCTGGAGGTTGTGGACTCTATGCGACAGAAGGGGGCAGAGTCAGCGTGTGATGTTCATGCTATGCCACGGCGCCATTGTTCAGCCACACAGCCAGCGCGCCGACAATCTGAGCTGAATTATTACATAATCCTGTGACATGTGCCAGTCTGTCTGCACAGATGGACTCGCTAACCGTCCCACGACACATTCTTTGGCACAGACTCACACACACACACACACACACACACACACACACACACACACACACACACACACACACACACACACACACACACACTCAAACGGGCATGAAGCGCTTCTATATGGGTGTTTACCAACTTTCTGCTTTACACACTCAAATGCATGGACATGCGCATATATGCGCATGCGTGTAACACACACACACACACACACACACACACACACACACACACACTCAAACAAGCGTAAAGAAAAATGCACAGTAAAACATCTGCACACATTAACACAAACCCACAGTCAAATGATCAAAGGCACATAAAGACACTCCCGCCGTTTTCCCACTAACACTTGCATAAAACGAGATCATCCGTCACCTGCATTTGTGCTGGAGGAGGAAAAAAAGAGAGATACCAATAATGGTTAATGCCACCTGTCAGTCTTTGCATAGCCATCGTCTATTACGAGAGCGCGAGACAGTGATTTGACTCCACGCTAATGAAGCCATTGTGATTCAGGACCAGCCGAACCGTTTGCCAGAACAGCTAATGGCGCCGGGGTGAGTGACAGCATGGATGTTATTAATGTGTCACATGATTTTCCCGACATGATCCATTTTCTTTGTCCAAGGCCACGTTCGGTGTTTATGAAATGCAAGAACGGGATAGAAGACAGAGGAGAGGACTGAGATGGATGGGGATACTCGACTGTGCTTGTTCTACACCGAGCCCCACCACATGTTATTATGCACGACACCCTCTTGCGTAAGAGAGAGCGAGAGAGAGAGAGAGAGAGAGAGAGAGAGAGAGAGAGAGAGAGAGAGAGAGAGAGAGAGAGAGAGAGAGAGAGAGAGAGAGAGAGAGAGAGAGAGAGAGAGAGAGTGTGCGTGCGTGTGAGGTGGGGACAGTGTATATGTATTCTACACGTCTAGACGTTATATGCGCCGTGGTTTTGTCTTCATTCTGGCTGAGGATGATTTTTTAGACGAGGAGAGGTGAAAGTCATACTAGGGTCATGGTGGCCGGACAGATATTTAGTAAGGTTTTGGATTTGGTTCTCCTGACCTCCCCTCCCCCCACCAACTGCCCATCTGTCCAGCTGACCAATGGTCTATGGGCCCTGTGGATCAGACTCTCGCAGCCAGCGGATCGCTAATCCCCATCTGAGCATGCTCAGTTAACCTGACTGGGGGAGGGAGATGGCGAGGAGTGTATTCCACCAACGAACCACAGCGACATGCTCGTTATCCTGTGCTCTGTCACACTTCCTCTCAATTCATTCCGCTCTGTCAACACAGGATGCAATAAAGACCTTATCATTAATCTCTATGTAAACAAAAAGTTTGTGCGTCATGATGAGCAAAACACTGGCAATTTTCTTTCTATGAAGTTCATTCTCAAGCTGATTTCAAAGTAAAGATAAAAACCACTGTTTATTTCACTAAAAAAGACATGCAAACTTGATCATCCTGATTTTTTCCACCCCTTTTCTCCCCAATTCCCAGGGGAACATAGCGCGTGGAAGGATCACGCTATTCCCCCAGTCCCCCACCTCCCCCCGAACAGGCGCCCCGATCGACCAGAGGAAGCGCTAGTGCAGCGACCAGGACACAGACCCACATCCGGCTTCCCACCCGCAGACACCGCCAATTGTGTCTGTACGGACACCCGACCAAGCCGGAGGTAACACGGGGATTCGAACTGGCTACGCTACTACAATTATCCTGCTTTCACACAGTATGACTATTGCTGAATAATCGGAATAGCACTGAAATATTGCAAAGGTAAAATACATCGTGAAAGCTGACCCATGTGTCTAAAACAGTGTGCAGTTCATCTACATTATGAATGAAGTTGTAGGAGCTAATGTGGCAATGGCAGATGGTTGTAGTGACAGAAGTTAAGCACGGCCTTATCCAGACACTGACACCACAAGACCTTCACATACAGTATGCAGCAAACTTTTCAGAGTGTGTGTGTGTCTGTGTGTGTGTGTGTGTAGTAGAAAAAGTAGGGGGGGCCCTCTGTGATAGTGGGACCTCAGATCTGAGACCCCAGGAGGAAGAGGAGAGGATGAAGATGATTTATGTATTTCACAGACCTGGACCATATGGCAACCATAAATCTACACGCTACAACATGTACGTAGATATGCGTGCACGCACGCGCGTGCACATTCATTTGCATACAGACACACACAAAAAAACAAACAAACAAAGATCACATCAGTGTCAGGTCAAGGCAAATAGGCCAACGATAAAAGTGCCAGTCACACAGCTTTGGTGCGATGAAGTGGAAATAAAGTATTGTGTAATGTTTACCGAGGATTAGGCACATCTGTCTGCTTTCAGTGGACGTTGTACCTAACTTTGCCCCAACAACACAAACAATAACGTGAAGTCAAGGTTAAACAGGGCAAAACGAGACAGCGATGAGGGTCAGGGGCAAGAGAAGTTCAGGTGAATATTTTATCATTTTCCGCTGCGGGCAGTAAAAAGCTTGTGAAGTAACGTGGCTATGTTTAGACAACAAAGCTTACTTCAGCCCCTTCTGCATCCGTCTAATCACTGAACCCTCTGAGCTCCCACCTGATGGCGGCCACAGTACAAAAGTGCCGCGCTGTTCAACAAAACCTCTTAATGGATTTTCTTCAAAAATAAACAAACAAGTAGATAAATAAATAAAATAAAATCATCTGACAACCTCACAGTGTTCCCGAAATTCAGGCTCCGCCCACCTCCTAAGTGCCTCTCTGTGGAACATGGCAGGGCTGCTGCCTGCCAGGGTGGCAGAGTTACATTTAGCATAAGTTCAAGCCAGGTTTGAGGACCACTTCACATTCAAGCGGCTGACAGAACGTGTTCACGTCCGTTCTGGATTGCTTAAAGTCAGTCAGTCAGAACAAATAAAGCCCGACTGTCCGTAGCGCGACGCCCACACTATGAAGCAGGGACAACCCACTGCTGACATTAATGTCCCAGTGATATACGGCCAAGGCAACAGCCAATGTACTTCTTAATAACTTAGATGACTGGCCAGATGAATTATGTATGATGCACACACACGGGCTCTCTGCACGTAAGCACACAGCAATGCACACATCCACACACATCCACACAAAGCATGATTTTCCTAGTCATGGGCGCACATCTACCTCTATCATCCCATCGGCACAGCTATGCTACTCATTTTGCAAACCACCCTGCGGGGCTCCAAAGGACTCTCGGGTAACAGCTGTGGACATTCAGCTTCCGGGATGTTTTGGGTGGGCTCCGAGGCACTTTCTGTTTCATCTTCAGCCTCATCCTGAGCTTCAGGGGGCAATGAAGGTGACAGCAGGTGAACTGGTTGCTGTAATCGTGCATTACACAAACACGCACACACACACACACACACACACACAGCTCACTCTGTGTGAGCTTTTATTTCAAAACCTTGAACTGTAACAAGTCTATATGCGAGCGAAAACCACGACTTGTATCTGCGCCGACATATCCATTAAAATCCCCCCGCAGTGACACACCCTTGACTGATCGCTGGCCGAGAGACTCTTAAAACAGCAGACTTCTGCAGTGGAGTCCAATTGTTCAGTCTCCCCATGCATGGGCTCAGTTCTGTTGGACCATGTGGAGGAGAGCACAGTGCTGTCAGAGTTGATGTTGCCACTTTGCCGATCGTTTCTGTCTAACAGCTCCGAGGCTGAGAGCCTCTCCACAGAGAGAATCCCTAATCAAATTCCCTTTTATTCCTGCCTCCCCAAGCTCCTCGCCCGAAATCACGCCGCATTACAAGACACTAACACATTCCCACATCCTTCCCTCCCCTCCCTTCCCCTGTCCTTCTAGCCCCCCCCCTCTCTCGCTCTCTCTATCCCTCTCTCTCTCTCTCGCTCTCTCGTTCTTTCTTTCTGTGCTTTCCTCTTTTTTGTCTCTCTCTGTCTATCTGCTTACATCTCTATTCTCTCTCTCTCTCTCTCTCTCTCTCTCTCTCTCTCTCTTTCTCTCTCAGCTCCCTCCATCCTCCTGCCTTTCCATCCACCGCCCGTTTCCACCCATCCCTCCAAGTCTCTTTCATCCCGTTATCCTTCGAACTTTCTACAGCGATGTCTTTAGCCTACATAAGGAAAGCGGAGCAGGGGAAGAATCCCTCCTGCGCAGGTTAGTGTGGTTGTGATGAAAAGACACGGAGATGGAGAGGCCTTGTTATAATGAATAATGAACACTGGGAGAGAGGGGGGATGTAGGATGGGGAGATGACTGACTAGAGAGATAGTTGAACATCACAGGAGAGAGGAGGAAACAGATACAGTAGAAAGCAAAGTATGAACTGAAAAGTTGTATTTCAAATAAAAGAAGATGTGTGTGTGGGGGGGCGGGGGGGTAAGAGAGGAAGGGAGAGTGGAATATCCCCTCCTCTGCTATGTTTTGCATTTCACTTACTAGAACCGGAGGGGGAACCAGCAATCGCACCTGAAAGAGAAAGGGAAAAGGAAGAGGAGATGAAACCGGTGTTTATTTATGCATTCAGTTCCGCCTAAAGACTTTCTACTCTGCCTTATTCATCAGACTCAGGTGGGTGGTAGAGACGGCTCAAGAGCTGTCCCCCCCTCGCCTCCCCCCCAAAATAAAGGGACCCACAAAAATCTGCCAATGCGTTGAAGTAATTCCCAGGTGTGTTGTACCACTTCTCTGCCCTGTAAACCCGTGTTAACCTTGCCCATATTTCCACCAGTGTGTTGTGCATGACTCTAACATGTTACATTGTCTCACATTGTCACCCATTTTCTCTGTAATGTATCAAATATCATGTACATTATATCAACCAAATATGATATACATTATATCAACCGAGTATAATATACATTATATCAACCAAATATGATATACATTATATCAACCGAGTATAATATACATTGTATCAACCGAGTATAATATACATTGTATCAACCGAATATAATATACATTATATCAACCAAGTATAATATACATTATATCAACCAAATATGATATACATTATATCAACCGAGTATAATATACATTGTATCAACCAAATATAATATACATTATATCACATTTGTAATTTCATCTGGTGTTTAAATTTAGCACGTTACAAGCATTGTGTTGTCGTTGTTGTTTTTTTTTGTTTTTTTTTTAGATGACCATTAGCGGGATTATTGAGTTTTGCAGAGCGTCCAGATGATGGGCTCTGCAGGCCTGTGTCAAGACCATTAGACTTAGTTTTGCAACAACGGGATGAGAGAAGTGCTGACAGAAGAGCCATGGCCTGAGCTAGGAACCATTTTGCTCTGCAGTGTGTGCACACACACGTGTGTGGTGTGTGTGTGTGGTGTGTGTGTGTGTGTGTGTGTGTGTGTACGTGTGCGCGTGTGTGTGTGTGTGTGCGCGTGTGCGCATGTTAGTGTGCCGGTATATTTGTTTGACGGAAGAAACGTTGGGAGGGGCTGCCCTAGATTATTATTTTATCACAGCTAGCTAGCGTGGCTACATCCTCCTAGAGGATACCCCCCCCCCACCCTCCTCTTACACTACACAGCTCTGATCCACACTGCACCGGGGTGAAGACAGCTCCAAAAAGCTCATCCTCTCTATACTACAGTCCTCTCATCCCCCTCGGTTTTAACTCGTCACATCGCTCATTTGATCCTACCTTTTATTCAGGGCCATAAAGGGATATGTAAAACTGTTCTCTGTGTATTTATCATAAATATTTATCAACTCCTCAAGGAGCTCCGTTCCTATTACATCGTCTTTTTTTTCTCACACAACAGCGTTGGTCAGTCAGTGGCATGTAAATCGTCCATTTGTACTGTTATATATCACCACTGGGATCCATGTAAGTAGACCCATCAGTAACGAGTAACGACCTCCGTCATTCGTTACCAAGGAGAAAGGGAAGCTCACATGTGACGATGAAACAGATCAGAGATAGATGCACACTGTCTGTGCATGAGTTCCTCACTCTTAATCACGAGTGACGTGATTAAAGGGCAAATTTATCGATTTTGAGGGGAAAACGGGGTCATTGCAGCAGCAAACGATAGGCGAGGCTATAAATAGCAACACAAAGAATAAAATATTAAGCGTTAAAGGTGCACCATCCTCATTCTTGCTAATACAGCTACTAGCAGACAGAAAGGCTTTGCAGTTGGTAGTCAGCAGATCTGCAGCTCCGGATGTTTGCAGATTTAATACTGTTGTAGTTTGAATGTCATCCAAAATAAATCCCATCGTATCGAATTATGACAAAGCAAAACGCATCCCGTCGGCAAACAATACTAGAGCAACTTGACCCGAAGTCCGTGGCCTCAGTGTTTGGTCTAAATGCACGACTTAATGTGATGGGCTGGGTGACAGTGTAACCATGCAGAGGGTACGTACAGGTGTTTGGGGATCCGTTGGGTGTGGGCAGGTAGGAACCAGCTTTCCAGGACTTGGCTTTGAAGCCCTTCTTGCAGCGCTGGCAGTCCTGGCCTGTGGTGTTGTGTTCACACTGGCATTGGAGGTTCCCGTCCAGCAGCAGGCACTGGGAGGCATGGAGGTTACACTTACACCTGTACGTAAGACAAAACAGAACCAGTCACTTGGGCTACATTTACACCAGAGGGCTTGATGCCTAGTCCAGGCTGTTTCTGCATACTTCTGACTTTTTTTAACCGCCTGTTTACATCTACTTTTAAGAAACGACCCGTATGGGATTCCTGTGCCTACACCATGTCTACCCCCCCCCCCAATTGTAACTAACCCCACTCTTCCGAGCCGTCCTGATCTCTTCTCCACCCCTTCTGCCGATCCGGGGAGGGCTGCAGACTACCACATGCCTCCTCCGAGACATGCGGAGTCGCCAGCCACTTCTTTTCACCTGACAGTGAGGAGTTTCGCCAGGGGGGGGGCGTAGCACGTGGGAGGATCACGCTATTCCTCCAAGCTCCTCCTTCCCCACAAAAAAACAGGTCACAGATGCCCCGACCGACCACAGGAGGCGCTAGTGCAGCGACCAGGACACATACCCACATCTGGCTTCCCAACCGGACGCCGGGGGTTATACGGGGATTCGAACCGCCGAACCCTGTGTTGGTAGGCGACGGAATAGACCATTTACTCTGGCCTCTTCACCATATCTCTTTGGTCACTAGTTCGGTAAGTGAGCGTGTCGCATTTTGAATGATGTGCGGTTGGCAGCAACCTGTAAGATGGGATCTGAGCGGGAACATGAGAGTCGAACAGGCCGGAAGCAGCTTCCGGCTGGTTAGTCTCCACATATGAATGAGGTCAAAATCAGGTCTGAAAATAACCGGTTCCATGTGCTTTTTCCCTGGTTATGCGGTCGGGATACATATCCAATCTGCGCCACATGCGAACAAAAACTTGGGTTTGGGTCACTTGTAGCAGACATGTGTTCACAGACACCAGCTGTTTGGGGGTTGAGGAGGTGAAGCACCCCAAATGCTGTTGCCCACATCTCCCTTACCCTCGACTCAATAAAGAAATAAACAGAAAAAAAGAGAATTAAACGCTCAGCCAAATCAATACGTTACCAAGCAGCCGGGTTTTGGATGTGATCCGTGAATTTTAGTTTGTGACGTTACCAGATATGTGATTTTAACCATTTACACCTCCTGCAGTTCCCTAAAAAGTGTGATTTAACATCAGACTTCCAGCTTCCACTGGTGCAACTTATTTGCTTTGCATATCAGTACCATGCAAAACGAAATATGTGGGTTTACAGAAAACTAATGACAAGCTGGTCTCGAGTCTCGATGTGTGGAGGGGTTGGAAATAGAGAGAATATGGCAGCAATACAAGCTGAGAGGACAGACAGGTCTGTCTGTCCTCTCAGATGTGCTCCCACAATCCTTTTCCTCAGCTGGTGCCTATTTATATAGGTGTGTCTGTGTGACAGAGAGATAAATGGAAAGAGAGAGAGAGAGAGAGAGAGAGACAGAGAGAGAGAGAGAGAGAGAGAGAGGAGAGAGGGGGAGAGATCGTGTATGTGTGCGCGTGCGTCCTCGTAGCTCCATGTTTGACGGCGGAGGAAGGTTGCTGCCTCCTTTTTTTTTAGGCGCACTGCTGCTAATGTAGTTAGAAGTGAAAGGCTATCTGGAAGACCTGTGTGAGTGCCTGTGCACCGGTGTGGGCGCACCCAGGGAGCAGAAACTGGGACGTCATGCACAGAAGGCTGCAACTCGACAAACACCTCTTGAGTGTGAATTGGGTTAATGAATGCAAAGGCATTCAAAACAGGGATAAGTTGGGGGGTAACTTACGAAATGTGCTATGCACCCCAGTGTTGCTGACTGAGAAGAGGCTGTGAATTCTCATTGGCACAATGAGCCGAAACGATCCTGAAAACGGAAAAATACCTTTTCCCCAAGTCAACAAGGTGCAAGCAGTGCTGAGCTGGAATAGACTTTGGAATATAATCTATGCAGATCCCTAGAGAACAACTGACACATTATATAATAATAATAATAATATTTCTCAATATCTTGAAACAGTTGCTGCCGGAACTAAATATATTTCGTGCATGATAAAGGTTAAATATCGGTACATACTGTAGCGAATTCGGGGAGCAACCACAGGAACTGCCGCAGCCGGGACGCGAACCCGTGATATCACTAACCGCTCGACTAAAGGGTCCGACCCGTTAGTCAAGGACCAACGTGTCTGCTTATCCATGCACGTTACATTACCCCCCTCCTTCGGGAAGCGGGTCCCCGCGCTTCAGCATATCAGCTCCCTCACGCCTCCGGGCGCACGCGCTTCCGATAACCTCACGGTCTCACCATCCCACTTCTGACACCAATACAGCGAGAATTCGGGGGGGGGGGCAGTCTGGGAGACCGTCGCCACAGCCGGGACGCGAACCCTTGTCCCCCACTCCGCAAGCGACATCGTTAACCAGTCGACTAAAGGGTCCGACCCGTTAGTCAAGAACCAACGTATCTACTTATCCATGCACGTTACAATGCTATCACACATTATTACTTTGAAACCTTTGTTATTCTTCTTATGAGGAAGACGGTATGAGTTAGTTTGACTGACGAAATTATTTGGCAGGTCAGTTGACAACAAATTCTCATTTTTTTTCGATTGGTTGTGAGTTTGTGTGTGTGTGTGGGCGGGGGAGTAGGGTGGGGGTGAGTTGTTGAGAGGGGAGCCATGTGCTCGCGTGCCCTCTCTGCATCAGGAGAAAGAGGGGCCCAGGTGGGCTGATCCAGAAGTGGAACTTATGATGAGAAGGAAATGAGGATCTTAGAGACACTCCGCGTCTACTACTTTAAATTACACTTTTCCAGATGAGCGGCTGGACTCCGAGCCAGTTTGTTCCGCTGGAGTGAGCAGCTATCCGCCTGCATCAAATATTCAAAGAATGGCTCTGTACACCAGCAAAATGACTACCTCGATTTTCCTTCCTCAAACTCATCTTCTTCTTTTTTTCTTCTGTTTTTTTTGGGCTCCCCCCCCTCCTCTCTCACTTGCCTTGTTTCCCCCCCACTTCATGGATACGGCTCGTCTCTGGTTTCTACCATCAGCCAACTTCAACATGTCTTTCTCAGGGCGTCCGGGTAGCGTAGTGGTCTATTCCGTTGCCTACCAATACGGGGGTCGCCGGTTCGAATTCCCGTGTTGCCCCCGGCTTGGTCGGGCGTCCCCTACAGACACAATTGGCTGTGTCTGCGGGTGGGAAGCCGGATGTGGCTGTGTGTGTGTCCTGGTCGCTGCACTAGCGCCTCCTCTGGTCAGTCGGGGAATAGCGTGATCCGACACTCCTCACTGTCAAGTGAAAAGAAGCGGCTGGCGACTCCACATGTATCGGAGGAGGCATGTGGTAGTCTGCAGCACCTCCCCGGATCACCCGGATCAGCAGAGGGGGTGGAGTAGCCACCGGGAAAGCTCGGAAGAGTGGGATAATTGGCCAAGTACAATTGAGGAGTAAAAAAAAAAAGGAGGGGGAAATCTTCGTCATCATCAGGTAAACAGCACTTTCCATCCAGCATAATGAACCCCGCAACACAGGAGGATGCGGGGAGCATCACAGGAAACAAAGCGAGGCAGTCAATATGAGCCGCTCCTTAATGCATCCCGAGCAGTGCCATCAACTCCCCGCTCCTCTCTCTGATCACCTGGGAGGGCTGACGAGACGCGCCGGGGAGAATCCATCCGACGACAAGGCCTTGTTTCGCAGACATTTTCTGAAGGACGTGAGCTGTCCACTTAGCCGAGAGGGAAATTGAACATCTCTCTTTCATGGAGGAGGTTATACACGTGTGAGAGCGAGGATGCGCGTGCATGGAGACAGCCGAATTTGTTGTGTGTGTGTGCGTGTGCGTGTCTTCTGATGCATTTGTCTGAGGGAGGCTATGACAGGCAACAGATCAGAGGAGCGGACGGAGAGCCACGGTGACTAATGTCAGCGTTGAGTGACTGACAGCGGAGAACACATCACCACTTCTCATCTCCTTCGTCTTCGCCCATAAATCTCATCTATAAAGTGGAAACAAAGCTGACTGCAGTATCTGCAGTTTGTACTTTCAAAATCAACGATGAAGAACAGTGTCAATTTCTAGGTATGCTGCAAAGCAGTCCCCCCCCCCCTTCTCCTTATTGGCTGCAGCATGTAGGAGGAAATAGCCTCCCAGTGGTAAAGTGGGCTTATGTTATCGGGCTACCATACCCAACCCAGTCGCACGGACTTTAATCTATCAGATCGTGATACCATCACGATTATGACCTGATTTACGTGATGTGGTCACGATCTGATAGAACCCTAACCCTAACCCTAACCCTAACCCTAACCCTAATTTAGCCGGCGAGTCGTGACCACATCACGTAAATCAGGTCATAATCGTGATGGTACCACACACCCTGACTCTATGGCCTGTACCAACGGCTACATCCGGACCAGTGCATTTAACATGGTAACACTGCATCTGCATCTGCACACACACACACACACACACACACACACACACACACACACACACACACACACACACACACACACACACACACACACACAGTGCATTTTGTTCTAGAAGGGGACTCCTCCTTATATTTTGCTAATATGTTAGTAGATGATTTAGTTTGTAGCTGTATATGCCGGGAGAAGCCACACACTCCTGCGGGTCAGGAAGTCTTGGCGGACACTCCGTCACCTTGACCCGCTTTTCTGACTTCTGCCACACGGAGCAGCGGAGAAAGACGAGAGTACCTCCTGCCTTGCACTCCTTCCGCATGAATGATGTGACACTCAGGCTTTTCAAGAGCTGTTCTGCCCCCCCACCTCTCTCTCTCTCTCTCTCTCTCTCTCTCTCTCTCTCTCTCTCTCTCTCTCTCTCTCTCTCTCTCTCTCTCTCTCTCTCTCGCTCTCTCTCTCTCTCTCTCTCGCTCTCTCTCTCTCTCTCTCTCTCTCTCTCACACTCACAAGCACACACACGCATTACTCACTCTCTTCCTTTTCTCTCTCTCCATCCTTCTTTCTCCCTCTCTCTCTCTTCCTGTCTCTCCATCTGTCCCTCTCTCACTCGCTCTCGCTCTCACTGTCTCTCTCTCACTCAATCACTCCCCCCTCTCTCTCGCGCGCTCTCTCTCGCTCTCTCTCTCACACACACATTACTCACTCTCTTCCTTTTCTCTCTCTTCATCCCTGCCTCTTTTCTCTTCCTGTCTCTCTCTCCCTCTCACTCTCTCTCTCTCTCTCACTGTCTCTCTCACTCAATCACTCCCCCCCTCTCTCCCCCTCTCGCTCTCTCTCTCACACACGCATCTACTCACTCTCTCCCTTTTCTCTCTCTTCATCCCCCCCCCTCTCTGTCTCTTGCTGTTTCTCTATCTGTCTCTCTCTTGGATGACAGCTTGCATTGGGATTTCTCACTTTCCTTCTCTTCGGTCCCTCCACACACAAATAATACATGGGCACAATCATATGTTAATGTGCAAGATGTCTGCTTTCACTGCAGAGTCATCAAAGTGGGGGTAGCAGCTCTTAGCTGAGGGAAGTTAAGACAGGACAGCTGGATCCATCACAACCCTGTCTGTTTACTGAGAGAGAGAAAGAGAGAGAGAGACAGCGACAGAGACCGAGACAGACAGAGAGAGCGAGAGAGACAGAGACAGAGAAAGAGAGGGAGACAGAGAAAGACAGACAGACAGACAGAGACGGATAAGAGAGAGGGAGACAGAGAAAGACAGACAGACAGACAGAGACAGATAAGAGAGAGAGAGAGAGAGAGACAGACAGACAGACAGACAGACAGACAGACAGACAGACAGAGAGCGAGGAACAGAGCGAGAGAGAGAGAGAGCGAGCAAGCGAGAGAGAGACAGAGAGACAGAGACAGAGAAAGAGACAGACAGACAGACAGACAGACAGACAGAGAGCGAGCGAGCGAGAGAGAGAGAGCGCAAGAGAGAGTGCAAGCGAGAGAGAGAGAGAGAGAGAGAAAGAGAGAGAGAGAGAGAGAGAGAGAGAGAGAGAGAGAGAGAGCTAAGAGGAGGGAGAGGGACCGAGGGTAGTGAAAAGTAGAAAGAGGGATGAGGGAAAGAGAGGTATGAAAGCCTGGGAACATGGACAGCGATGGGAGCACCAGTAATCCAAATGCGTCCCCGCCTCCTAAAAGCCCCAAACACGGGCCTGTAAAGTGACGAGCCGGTCAGAGCGCGGGTCAGTACATGTGCCCGTCAGTCCTTCTGCCGGCATGCCATTGGTCTATATTGCGCTGATGCCGAATCTGTACTCAGATTACGCCGTGCATGTATTAACTTCTGAACAACCTCGTGCACTGCACGTGTTATCTACATATTATCTCCATGGTTACGTGTATTTCGCACGCCATTTTCGCTCGAGCAGCCCAAACGGTTAGCTCATCTAATTGATGCAGCAGCTCTCAGTCCGTCTGCAGCTCCGTCCAGGTTTTGCAGCTATCTGGCTGCGCGTCTCTCCGCGTCTGATCCACTTGCAGCCCGGGTCTGTGAAGCAGGGCTGGCTCCTCGTGTTTAATGCTAGCAGGGACGCCTCGGTTAGACAGCAGCGATGCAGCAATTAGGAGAATAAATAAGAAGAAAGATAAACAAACATCAATGGGGGAGTCGTGTGGTGGCAGAGACGGAGAGAGCGGCTGGAAGCAGCAGTTAATGGGGCTTTATCTAGCCGTCTCTTTACTGTACGCAACTCCTATTCGTCTCCTCCTCTCCGGGGACACAACTATCACTGCCTCTCCCTCACTTTCTGTTTTGCGCTCTCCTCCCACTGACTCCCCCCCCCCCTTAGCTCCAAAATTTCGTCTCTCGCTTCTGCTCTTCCTCGATCTTCTCTTCATCAATATTGACTCGCGGACCTCCCATTGCTCCCATCTGCCTTCCGCAATCTTTCTTTGACTCGCTCTGATTTTCTGATTCGCCTTTCCGCCCCTCCGTCTTCCTCTCCCCTTTTCCCTTCCCTCTTCTCTACATACCGTCCTATCCCTTTACCTCTTTCTCTTTTTTTGCAACCGCCCAAACACCGGTACTCACTGAAGAGCGTAGTGGGCAAATTGGGCTGTGTGGATGAGCACGTGTGTGGGCGGTGGTAGATATGAGGGAGGTTTACCAGTCAGCACAGTGGAGAATGGGGTAGTTGTATCAAAGCCCTGACAATCTGCCTGCCTCCCTGACTACAGGGGTAAGACTGGGAGGAAGAGGAGGAGGAGGAGGAGGAGGAGGTGGATCCGCATTGACGTGCTCTAACCTGCGATGACAGTCCGCATCGATGCAGCTCTTACCCAGCAGGAGATCTCCCTCCTGTTCTCCCTGTTCGATCAGCCATCACTGAGAAGCACCACTCGGTACTCGCAACAATTCCTCTCCCTTGACATCACAGCTTCAAACGCTCCCTGAAACGGTACCACAAACACACAAACCAGCTACACAACTTGCCGGAGTAATAGTAGAGTCGGTGCCTACTGGGCGATGCGCATCAGCGAGTCTCTCACAGAGAGAGACTGTTTGCGCCCATCCAGTAGCCGACTCATAACGGACGCGAGGTCTGATTAAACTGGATCATCTGCGTATCATGTTCACAGTTTCCTGGTTGGATGCTGCTATTTTTTCCCCATATCTTGTCTTTGGTGTAAAGGGTCCAAACGTCTGCGGTGTAGATTAAAGACCCCCACTAACATTAAAAACCAATGTTACCACTTTAAGTACACACTCAGAAATTGAGGTACAGAAGAGGTACACTTCTGTGCTCATGGGTACATTACAGCAACAGAGATACAATATTGTACTCTGAAGGATCAGCTATGTATCCTTCCATAAGATGAAAGGTAACAAAGGTACTTAAAAGACAATGAAGTGTCTTTACGTGGCTGCATTATTGCACTTCAGAAAGGTACTGCCGCAGCGACAAGCATTTGTATCCAGTTAGGTACACACTGCTACTTGTTTTTCTTAGTGTGCATGATACAATTCAAACCATATGTGCACTAGAATGTGCTAAAAGTTATTTTGGCAGAACACATCAGCATTCCTGTTTCTGAGGGAAGCAGTAAGTGATGTATCTGTGCCATCCCCGGGCTCCTGAGGTGTAAAAGTTGCTCGTTCTGACTCCGAGGCAAGATTGAACAGTCTCCATAGACATTCTCCCAGATGGCCACGCCGCTGTATGGCATCCCGACTTGTCACTCTAACCGTATACTGTAAATGTAGTTGCTGTCACTACCGCACGAAAATCAACTTTTGAGCACAACTAAACAACCTCAAGTCATGTTATTTGTACACGGCTCAACGGGAATGTATAAATCGCCAGTCCATGCCGGTCATGTGGTTGGCCAAACACAAATGTCACCAGGCACAGTCAAAAATAAAAATGTTTGGGTGTCTGGGTAGCGTAGCGGTCTATTCCGTTGCCGATTGCTGGTTCGAATCCCCGTGTTACCTCCAGCTTGGTCAGGCGTCCCTATAGACACAATTGGCCGTGTCTGCGGGTGGGAAGCCGGATGTGGGTATGTGTCCTGGTCCCTGCACTAGCGCCTCCTCCGGTCGGTCGGTCGGGGCGCCCCCTGGCGAAACTCCTCACTGTCAGGTGAAAAGAAGCGGCTGGCGACTCCACACGTATCGGAGGAGGCACGTGGTAGTCTGCAGCCCTCCCCGGATCGGCAGAGGGGGTGGAGCAGCGACCGGGATGGCTCGGAAGAGTGGGGTAATTGGCCGGATACAAGACTGCAGAGAAAAAGGGGGGGGAAATCCATCCATCCATCCATTATCTTAACCACTTATCCTGCTCTCAGGGCCAAAAAAACAAACAACAACAAAAAAACAAATAAATAGATAAATAAAAAGGTTTATGGCAGAAAAGCAGATGGAACAAGGAGAAATCGACCCCTGGATGGGCTCTTCAACAATATGCTTGCAAGAGCATTACAAACAAACTCATGACCCCATGACACGGCTCAGCCTACTCGGGGCAATGGCAAGTCCCGCACAGCCCCAAACAGCACAGCGTCTGACATCGCGGGTCCCTGCGAGGACCGGAGCAACCTCGGAAGAAGTGGGGACCTGCGTGGAGCCGGATCATTGATCAGCAGCACGCCTTATTAGTTTCTGCTAAAGTCTTTATCACCACGGTCCCCTCCCACTTCCCCCCCCCTTAGCCTCATAAATTCAGAGGCGCTAATTGGACATGACTGCATTCATGTTCCAGCTTCATAAATTTCTTTCTCTGAAGGGAAGGGATCGATTTTCCTCCAGCGCTGCCTGCTGGAGCGGAGAGACTATTTAGGTCTCTTCAAATGTTCTCTCTCCACCTCACCAATCTTAACGGGGTTTTTTTGTTCCTCCCTCGATGTCATCTTTCTCGTTCTTTCTCTGTAACCCTTGTTCTTTCACGTGCACCCCCCCGTCTCTCAGGTCTAAACAAGTAATCTATAACTGACCCCATTTTACACGCTCCAGCGACGAGGAACTGGGGCAGCACAATTCATAAATGTAACATCCTATTCATACATTGTCTTTTTTTGGGGGGTGGTCCTCTTTTTCTCCCCAATTGTATTTTTGGCCAATTACCCTACTCTTCCGAGTCGTCCCGGTCGCTGCTCGACCTCCTCTGCTGATCCGGGGAGGGCTGCAGACTACAACATGCCTCCTCCGATACATGTGGAGTCGCCAGCCACTTCCTTTCACCTGACAATGAGGAGTTTCGCCAGGGGGGACGTAGCACGTGGGAGGGTCACGCTATTCCCCCTCCCCCCCAGACAGGTCACAGGTGCCCCGACCAACCACAGGAGGCGCTAGTGCAGTGACCTGGACACATACCCATATCTGACTTCCCACCTGTACTGACGCAGCGCAGGGATTCGAACCGGAGATCCCCGTGTTGGTAGTCAACGGAATAGACCGCCACGCCACCCGGACTCCCATTATCTGCCATTTTTGCTGAATGATTTTTGGCTGGCAGCAAAAAGGCCGCAACTTTTGTGGATGAGATCTGTCTCACATGTTCTACTTGCCTCCCCCACCCTGTTCCCCCTCCCTCCCTATCTCTTTCTTTTTATTTTCCTGTCCTTCTCTCACTTTTGCACTTTTCAGAAACATCGCAGAGGCAATCAAGAGAAGGAAAACTCTCTCTGCTGGAACATCCAGAGGAGCAGGGGACAGGCCTGGGGGACTGCATGTTTGGTTGGGGTAAGCCTCCCACTCTCTCCAGTACATGTGCGCACACATGCACTCACTGGAGTTTGACTGTGGAGGGGTCACTGAACACGTCCTGCCTTGCAGAAAATGGGAGCAAAGTGTCCAGCCACGAGCGATCCTAAATTATTCAAAGCATTGAAATG
>JAJHIY020001639.1:192500-398305 GCA_022114975.2 Lampris megalopsis | reverse complement strand
TTTGCCATTGCGCGCACGCATGCACACACACACACACACACACACACACACTACTCAAACACAATGCCGCGCGCTTGTTTCAGACGTGAATGGAGCAGTTGTATCAGCGTCTAACACATCTGCCTCTCTCTCTGTCTGTCTCTCTCTCTCTCTGTCTGTCTCTCTCTCTCTCTCTCTCTCTGTCTGTCTCTCTCTGTCTCTCGCTCTCTCTCCGTCCGTGCACGCTCCTAATCACCGGTGCTTTTTAGGTAAACGAGACGCTCGTGCGTCCCGTTCATTAACCCGGAGATGCAATTTTCGACCCCGCGTGCGCTAACCCTCTTAACTGGGGTCGGTGGGGGAGGGGGGAGGGGGAGGGGCGGCTAAGGGGGCGGGGTGGTCTTCGCGGTTGCCAAGGGCAACGGGGGTGAGATAGATGCGCGCTCGTGTCTGCGTGTGTGTGTGTGTTCGCGTGTCTGGGCGCGCGATTGCGTGTGGACGTGCGCGTCGCTCGTGCGTCCGAGCCGCAGCTGCGCGTCTGCTAATACCGCCGCGACCCTCTCCCGTCCGCCACTACTCCACATAGGGTCGACTGACGGAGAGAGAGACAGACAGAGAGAGAGACACATACACACACAGAGCTAGTGCGAGAGAGAGAGAGAGAGAGAGAGAGAGAGAGAGAGAGAGAGAGAGAGAGAGAGAGAGAGAGAGAGAGATAGAGAGAGAGTGAGAGAGACGGGGAGAGAGAGAGAGAGACAGGGGGAGAGAGAAAGAGAGACAGGGGGGAGAGAGAGAGAGACAGGGGGAGAGAGAGAGAAAGGGGGAGAGAGAGAGAGAGACAGGGGGGGAGAGAGAGAGAGAGAGAGAGAGAGAGAGAGACTCGGATTTAGCCCAGCAGCGTCTTTTGCCGTCAACACAAGCTTATTACCTTTCCTCTCCACGCGCTGGGACGGATTTACGCACACAGAAGCAGGTTTGTCGACGCCGTTATTTTCCTCACTATCATCGTTGTTGTGTTGTTGTTGTTGCTCTGCTTAATTGTGTGTTTGTTTTGCAAACGGCCCGTGTAATCTGCCCGTGAGCGTGTTCGCGTGGCGGAGGCGGGTTCGGGACGGGGATCGGCTCTCGGGCCAAACGACCCGTTAACGTCAAACCCGCCGTTCGGACCCGCTGCAGCGGGCTCCGGGCTCGCGGCTCCCCCGGTGCCTGTTGGTCGGTGATGTGCGTGCGTGCGTACGGAGCAGCACACGCGCAGCGAGCGTGCCGTTATGAACAGGTTGGACGCGTGTTTGTGTGCGTGGACGCGAACGTGTTCGCTCGAACCGTGCGCGCTTCGTGCGTCACGCGTGCGGTGTGTATAAGGAGAAGCGTGCCTTATATCTCGGCGTTTTGTGCGCGCGGGACGACAGATACCGTCCATCTGTTTTGGGGGGGTTTTGGTCTGCGAAGTGATCCGCGTGCCCGCCCGCCCGCCGTCGTGCTTCGCGCGCGCGCCACGATTAACAATAGAGACGCGTTCGTTGTTTACACATTCACCGCAACAAACAAACAATATTCAATAGCGCGCGAAACTCAGGGGTCCTTCAACCGTTCGACGCGCACACGGGGCGCCCCCCCCCCCACACACACACACACGCACGCACACACACATACGCGCACACACACACATCCTTACGTGAATTAAAACGAGGTCACGTTGGACGGGGAGATGCTTTGAAGTAAAGAGAAGAACGGGAGGTGTTGGTGGAGGGATGGATGGATAGAAGGATGAATGGACGGACGGATGGATGGATGGATGGATGGATGGAGTATTCCAGAAAAGCCCGTGTAGTTAGACCAGCAGTCGCTGAGCTGCCTGCCCGCTTCTCTACAATAGACAACGGTGGCTTGTTGGGAATTTGGCGCTCGACTTGTTTTGCTCAATGAGAAAATAGATTCACCCCGGCTCCTTTCTCAGTCTGCAGACTCCTGCCCGCTCTTTACACAGGACACACTGCTGTCCCCTGTCTCCTGTCCACTATCCGCTATCTCCTATCCACTATCTCATATCTCCTAACCACTGTTCCCTATCCACTATCTTTTATCTCCTATCCATTATCTCCTTTCTCCTATTTATTATCTCATATCTCCTATCCACTGTCTCCTATCCACTATCTCATATGCACTATCTCTTATCACCTATACACTGTCCCCTATCCCCTATCTCCTGTCCACTATCACCTATCTTCTATCTCCTATCTCCTATGCACCATCTCTTATCACCTATCCACTATTTCCTGTCAACTATCCCCTATCTCATATCTTCTATTCCATATCTCCTGTCCACTATCCCATATCTCCTATCCACTATCTCATATCTCCTATCCACTATCTCCTATCCATTATCTCTTTTCCACTAGGTCTTATCTGCTGCTCATTCAGAGGCTTTTTACAAGCGTGCATGCTTTCAGACGGTAATGACAAACCGCTTCACAACACCTTCATGACACTTTCATAACAACCCCTTCACCACACCTTCATGACACTTTCATAACAACCGCTTCACAACACCTTCATAACACTTTCATAACAACCCCTTCACCACACCTTCATGACACTTTCCTAACAACCGCTTCACAACACCTTCATAACACTTTCATAACAACCCCTTCACAACACCTTCATAACAACCGCTTCACAACACTTTCATAACACCTTCATAACTGCTTCACAGTACCTTCATAACAACCGCTTCAGAACACCTTCATAACAACCGCTTCACAATACCTTCATAACCCCTTCATAACAACCGCTTCACAACACCTTCATGACAACCGCTTCATAACAACCGCTTCACAATACCTTCATAACAACCGCTTCATAACAACCGCTTCACAACACCTTCATGACACCTTCATAACAACCGCTTCACAACACCTTCATAACAACCGCTTCATAACGCCCGTGTGTTGCTACTAGACGCCACAGTTTGTCAGGTGACCCACACCCTGATTGCTTAACAGTCGACCGCTTAATCAGTTAATTGCGTGTTATTGACGGGACACGTTTCGCACAGTTTTACACGAAATGAAGGATAGGAACACCTCACGTAGGAACACATCACCTAGGAACACCTCACACAGGAACACCTCACCTAGGAACACCTCACATAGGAACACATCACATAGGAACACCTCACCTAGGAACACCTCACATAGGAACACCTCACATAGAATACCTCAACTAGGAACACCTCACATAGGAACACCTCACATAGGAACACATCACCTAGGAACACCTCACATAGGAACACCTTACGTAGGAACACATCACCTAGGAAAACCTCACCTAGGAACACCTCTCCTAGGAACACCTCAGCTAGGAACACCTCACATAGGAACACCTCACATAGGAACACATCACCTAGGAACACCTCACATAGGAACACCTCACGTAGGAACACATCACCTAGGAACACCTCACCTAGGAACACCTCACATAGGAACACATCACCTAGGAACACCTCACCTAGGAACACCTCACCTAGGAACACATCACCTAGGAACACCTCACCTAGGAACACCTCACATAGGAATATCTCACCTAGGAACACCTCACATAGGAACACATCACCTAGGAACACCTCACATAGGAACACCTCACATAGGAACACATCACATAGAAACGCCTCAGATAGGAACACCTCACATAGGAACACCTCACCTAGGAACACCTCACCTAGGAACACCTCACATAGGAACACATCACATAGGAAAACATCACTGGAGAGAAGGTCCTGACAGCAGGACAACACACCGACAAGTCAACACACACTGAACTGAACGAGTCAACACGCACTGAACTGAACGAGTCAACACGCACTGAACTGAACGAGTCAACACACACTGAACTGAACGAGTCAACACACACTGAACTGATGAGTCAACACACACTGAACTGAACGAGTCAACACACACTGAACTGAACGAGTCAACACACACTGAACGAGTCACACACTGAACTGAATGAACGCACGGGGAAATGAATTAACAGATCGGGAAATACATTAACAGATAGGGAAATAAATGACGGTTTGTCTACATGTTACATTGTCTCACAGGAAAGGGGAGCAGGAACAACACCTCGCCATGTCTGTTTTCACCCCCCTCCCCCACCAGTTTGGGGGTGGGGGGCTCATTAGCAATGCAAATGAGCCTTTTTTGAAACGGGTCTCGGGCACCTGCTGTCTCGAGCCTGCGCGCAGCCGCCGCGCGCTGCCGCTCCCGCTCCCCTCATTAGAATCTGTCTCCGGAGCTCCGGGGATAAGCGCGCTCCCGGCGGCCTTAGCATAATAAAGGGGGCGGTGGGAAGGGGGGGGGCAGATGACCCCGCGCGTGGGGCAGAAATGGGCAAAAGAAGAAAAAAAAAACAACGCGCGTGATCGTCCCACTTGTGAGCCGGACAGCGGACACGGCCTCCCCGTAACAATCAATCAATCAACCAATCAACCAATCAATCAATCAATGTTACCATAGTACATTTGGTACACTTAAACGCAATGAAGGGGAAGTTCACAGATAAAAAGAAGGTAAAGATAAAAGAAGAAAACAGGATTAAAAAATGAAAACGTAAACCGGAAGCGTCAATCGTAATAAAACTGAGCTGATAAACTAATAAGAATGAGTCCAAATGAAATGGATTAGATTGGAAGAGTCAGAAGCCATAATTGATCAGCAGCAGATTAAGAGCTGATAAATAAGAGGTGACGGGCTCAGTCGTCCCAAGAACGGCCACGGCGGCCATTATGGCCGGTTCTGGATTTTCAGAGTTTAAAACTTTGTGGGGGAAATAAAAGATACAGACCTGCCGCTCCCCGAACTCCCCTAAATCTGCATATATTTGCATTAAAACGAGTTTCAGATCAATCGCACAAAAAAGTTACGATAAACTCTTCCTAAGACGACCATGAGCGGTCAGTATGACCGTCTCGTCATTTGCGCGTGATGGTGCGCGTCATGTCAGTATCTATGACGTGTGTTGGTGGCGTCATTTCCTTCGTGAAGTTCGTTGCTGTGTCCGAGAGACACACTAGCGCCCTCCAGTGCAGAGAAATAGTCTAAACTTGATGTGTGATTATGTCCAACATGTCTGGTTACAGACGCCGTTACAGACGAACCATGACTACCACCGAGGCGCTGCAGTATTTACAGGCGTTGGACAGCCGCCATTTTAAACTGTTTGAGAAACAGTATTAAAGTTGTTAAAATGTTAATGTTGGTGTCAGTTAGTTTCATAACAGACACACTAACCTATGCAGTACATTGATATCCCAGTTGGGTATTTATCTTGACACAATATAGAGTTTAAAAACCGGCCGTCATTTTGACCGCCCATGGTCGTTTGTTCTCCTCATCTCCAGCGGCGGACTGCTCTTCATCGTCAGTCTTATCTTCGTGTTAACAGACGTTTGTCTGTGGATCTCAACATGTGCAAAAAAAAGAAAAGAATGCACGGTGTGCATATGTCTCACGGTCACGTGCAGTCACAAGCTCTTCGCGTAGGGGGCGCTAGTGAGGGGTGGAGACGTGCGGGGTCCTCTCACCTCTGGCACGTCACGTAAGGGATTATTTTGCCAGGGGGGGGAACGTCGGCTGGAGAGACTTAGCAGATAACATCAAATCGGTATTAAGCTACACAGGCCGACAGCGTGGCCGTGGATCAAATATTTATCTGGCTTCCAAACCGCACGTCCCCCCTGTGTCCCCCTACACCCTGCAAACGGGGTCAGAGAGAGGGACCGGGACACGCGCCCGTGTGTGTGTTGGAAAGAGAGAGAGACTGAGAGCGTGTTGAGACAGAGAGAGAGAGAGAGAGAGAGAGACATGGTGTCTGTTGGGTTTTTTGTGCATCATGCCTGTGTGTGGGGGGAGACAGAGAGACAGAGACAGAGAGACACCGTAGAGAGAGAGTGAGACACACACACACACACACACACACACACACACACACACACACACACACACACACACACACACACAGACAGAGACAGAGAGACACCATAGAGAGAGAGTGAGAGACACACACACACACACACAGAGACAGAGAGAGACAGCGAAAGACAGATGGAGAGAGAGACAGACAGACAGAGAGAGACAGACAGAGAGAGACAGAGAAACAGAGAGTGTGTGACAGAGAGAGAGACAGACACAGACAGACAGACAGACAGACAGACAGACAAACAGAATGAGACAGACAGAGAGAGACAGAAAGAGACGGACAAAGAGACAGAGTGTGAGAGACAGAGAGAGAGACAGAGCGAGACAGAGAGAGAGAGAGAGAAACAGACAGAAAGAGACAGACAAAGAGACAGAGTGTGTGAGAGAGAGAGAGAGAGAGAGAGGGGCAGAGAGACAAAAAGACAGAGATAGAACGAGACAGACAGACAGAGAAAGAGAGACAGAGACAATATGTACACAAACGTATGTCATGCCAATAAAGCAAATATTGAATTGAATTGAATTGACAGAGAGTGAGCGAGACAGACAGACAGAGAGACAGAGAGAGAGAGAGATAGACAGAGAGAGAGAGAGACAGAGAAACAGACAAAGACAGACAAAGACAGAGAGACAGAGAGAGAGTGTGTGAGAGAGAGCGATAGAGAGACAGAGACAGACAGACAGACACAGAGAGACAGAGAGAGACAGAGACAGCGAGATACAGAGACAAACAGAGAAAGACAGAGACAGTGAGAGAGACTGAGTGAGAGACAGACAGAGAGAGACAGACAGAGACAGAGAAACAGACAGACAGAGAGACAGAGTGAGAAAGAAACAGAGACAGAGAGCGCGCAAGAGAGAGACAGATAGAGAGAGACAAGAAGACAGACAGAGAGAGACAGAGAGACAGAGAGAGACAGACAGACAGAGAGAGAGACAGACGGAGAGAGAGAGACAGGCAGAGAGAGAGAGAGAGACGGGCAGACGGACAGAAACAGAGAGACAGAGACAGACAGACAGGTAGAGAAAGACAGCGAGAGAGAGACAGAGAGAGCACAAGCACATGATGGGTAGATAAAGGCTTGTCTGTCTGTGGGAGAAGTGAGGGAGTGGGAGAGGAGGATGAGAGCGGAGGGGAGGAGGGGAGGAGGAGGGCGACCTGATAAAGGGCCCTCTATGCTGCGGGAGGGAGCTGGAGCTGTATGGAGTCCCATGGCGGGCAGAGACGGGGCATTTAGCCCGTGAGTCGGCCTCTGTAAGGCCTTAATAGGCTCTTATAATGAAGCCAGTACAGACAGAGCGGAAAAAAGAAAAGAAAAAAACAAGGGAATGCTCCTTTAAAGCGGGGGGGGGGGGCCCCACTGGAGGAATGCCCACAGTTTGATGGTTTGGTGGATTGTTAGATCGGCTTGAGATGTTGGGAAGGTTATCTCTGGAAGTTTGGATTAGATGGGATGGGATGGGTATGGGGGGAAGTGAAGCGGGGGGGGGGTGCTGAGGTGGGAAGGCTGTTTGGGTGGCATGGCGTCCATAAGCGTCCTGTTTAGGGAAGGCCTTTAAACGGGAATGTTCAGTTTGGGATGTTTCGGGAAAAGCAGGTTGGAATTCAGTTCGGATGGTCGGGAATTCTGTTGGTTCGATGAACAAACAGGAATGAGTTCAGTTGTGGCGGATCGGGAAGGTCGGCATGGAGGATGAGGATGACGGTGAAGGTCAGGAGAAACATCTCACATCTCAGTCAGGATAGATGGATGGATGGATGGAGCGGGTTAAAGTCTGACCCGCGCCGGACGGCCTCAGACTTGATTGATGTTACTTTTTTTATCTAATTTGGATTTTTGTGGTTTTATAAAAACCATGTATCATTTTAACCAGCTGTGGTATTATCCCAGAATGCACTGGGGCATTCTGGGATAACTGGAATCTATCTATCTATCTATCTATCTATCTATCTATCTATCTATCTATCTATCTATCTATCTATCTATCTATCTATCTATCTATATTTTTCCATTTTACCGTGGGACATATCTATCTCTATATATAGACACATATGTCCAACAGTAAAATGAGTATATATATATATATGTATGTATGTATATGGTACTACAGTAGCAATAAGTACTTCTGTCTAGACACATCCTTCTGCTCCGCCCACACCACCTGTACAGCCAGTGTGGTGCCTAGGTGGAGAGTGTGGAGTCTTGTGTATACGGGATTTAAAGCACAAAGCTCAGGTGAACGATCCCCTGGCCTCCATGTATGTGTGTCAGCATGCTTGCTACCAGTCTTCCTCACTGTGGGGGATGACTCAGTAAGGCAGCCCTGCTACCTGTGATTAAGCAGGTTAGGAGTTGAGGTTTTCCGCCGGTTGTCTCGATGTTTCCACGTGTCTCTTGTGAGCAATGCGGCTGAGTGTCCCTCCTGGCTGGTAAACCAGGCTGGTAAACCAGGCTGGGATTCTGATCCCACCGGTTTGGAGGACAGGAAAAAGTCAATTTATCTCGAATCAGGTTAGAAGGTTAATTATTTCAGCCCATTTAAGAACACAGTCAACGAGAGCTGCATGTCTGAAATCCATCCAGACTCGCAGACATGTGGTCTCGTGGAGACACATGGACCTGAACCGGCAGGCCGCCCATTACAACCGCGTCCACACGTGAGACACACTTCCTCTTTAGCTCTCGAGCTTTTATTCTGCCTCGTGTTGCAGGCCGCTGTAATGTCCAACCACGCAGATTCAGGACGGGATGGAGGAAACGTCGTCCTGAAGGGACGTGTCTGGGTGGAAACATGGAAAAGACATCTTCATCTTTAGACGTACCCCCGGTCCAGCTGGACCTTCAGGAGCCACTACGGGAGAAGTCGTGAATTCAGGAACAGACTGATGGAGTGACGGGACACAGGATGTACGAACCCGTGTTAAACTAAAGTTGAAATGGGGTGGTGTTGGTAAGAAAATAGGAGAGGTCCATGTCCCATAAGATGATGGAGGAGGACCCGCTGGATTATTCCCATCATTCTGAAATTACCTGGTCCTCCGCTGTGCCCCGCAAACCCCACAGTTCATCATCAGCATGCCTGTCTTGAGGAAAGTGACGCTGACAAAGGTGCCGGCTGCCATTTATTTAAAAGCATGGTTTTAGCCGATAAGGAATTCAAACCCTGGTCACGTCCCTCTGCCCTCCACCTGAACCGAGTGTGGTTGCTGTGGTTTGTTGGGCGCCGCGCTGCTGTCTGGAGGACGGTGTAGTCTGACTGACTGATGTGGGACAGTTTATGGAGGTGGTGGTGTGTATCTGTGGTATTGGATGCCAGTCCTCTGTAGAACCCTTCTCATGCGGTCAAAAGACAAACGGGTGGATGACACACTGCCACAGGGGGGGAGGCCTGGAGGTCAGAGGTCAAGAAGGACTGTGTAGGTCTGTTTTACTCTTTTGGTGTTTTTTGGTCTTCAGACGTTGATTGTGGGACCCTCGGGGGGGGGGGGCGAGGGGGCAGCATCCCTTTCTTCACTGTGACAAAGTGCAACTGTGAATAGGGTCACATGGAAAGCAAGAACCAGCTTACTGAGCGTCTCCACTTAAAGGCCCGGTCTGAGTTTTAGCTTACTTGACCATCTCAAATGCAGGTTTATTTACTTGTGCCCCTTTTCCACTACATGGTAGCGGCTCCACTCGACTCGCGGAGTGTTGTTTTCCATTATTGTAACAGGACCCCTCAGTGCAGCTGGGCTGCGTTGATTTTGGTACCCGCTCCAGTTTCTCTGGAACCTCAACAAAAGTGGTACCAGAAAAGTGGGGAGCCGTTACCAAAATGTCAGTACTTTCCAGTAATGGAAAACGACACTCTGCTAGTTGAGTCGAGTCGAGCTGGTACCACGCAGTGGAAAGGGGGCAATAGAAAACTGAAGAGTTTGAGTTATAAAGGTCAAAGTAGCATCTCGTGTCTTTCTCATCAGATGGTGATACAACATGTGGGTCTGTTTTACTCCAGTCTGTACAACCTTAGTGATGTGAACAAACCCTTCAACAGCATCAGAAAGCATCAGAAACCCACATTCAGTTGTTGTTTACTGTTACTCCCTGTATTAAGAGACCTGTCAATCAGCCTGGGAGTGACAGCAGCCTCCTGTCCTGTGGTTTGTAGATTGGCAGCTGGGCGACCCTTCAGTTCCCATTTGGATTAAGGATTGCAGCTTTAAAGGCAACACTTATATTAAAGGCTTGATGTAGTTTGGAGTAAAACACAACGTATGGATGGATTGTTTGAATCGTCAGTTTAAGTTATGTTGGCTCTTCCAAAACTTCCTGTTCTCACTTCCTGGTCATGATGGTGATGCTCCATAAGCAAGCACGGCTGAGCATTGTCTTTGCCTGTCTTTGTGGTGTAATAATACATTTTATGCATTAATGTAAAACATAACTTGACTTTTTATCCACCATCCGGTGTCAACTCTAACTGCTAGCTAACTGCTAGTACGGTTGCCAACTCCTTGAAATGGCAATAAGGAACAGGGATGGGGGTTGGATGGATCGGGCGGCGCGGGCATAACAAATATATTGTGCCTTACACTATACACACACACACACAGAGACATATATATATATATATATATATATATATATATATATATATATATACATATATATATATATAAAATAAGGAACGATTCCTTATTTTGAGGAACGGTTGGCAACCCTAATTGCTTGCTAACTGCTACCTAACTGCTACCTAACTGCTAGCTAACTGGCTATGTGCTGACAGACAGTAAACTATATATATAAACTGAGTGTTGGTATGCTAGGCTACGTTAGCATCCACATGGATGACTTCAGCTTTCATCACGTAAAGAATAGAAGAGACACACGTGGAGAGAGGTGGATCAGTAAGATGCCAGTGTTGTACAAGTCAAAGAGGTTTTTATGGCGGATAGCGGTGATGGGAAGTCTTTTCTCTATTCAAGTTTATGAGTTGTGATGTCATTCTGAAAACTGTTGAAGGAAGTTATTCTTCTCTCGGAGCTCATCTTCTCTGTTCTTTATCTGTGGTTAGGTTGAAAGCGCAGCTGATCACTTGACTGTTCAGATGGTGCGGAATGTCATTGATCACTATGCTGTGTCCAGGTTGTGACAGGACAGGAAGCCAGCTGCTGTGTTGTGTTGTATTCCTGAAATTAAACTCATCGTATCGCCATCTCTGTATTGTTGCGATAACATCTGTTTCGCTGCATCTGGCGACTTTTCACTCGCACAGCAAAATACACGTGACAACAAAGAAAAAAGTGTAATTGCCATAATCGGGTGATGCTTACTGTGATTTCTATCTTACCCCAGCAAGGATCTGCTCCGTATGTGGATATGATGTGGATCTGTTGTGGGGTTGTGGTTGTGGTAATATGGTGATAGAACTTAAATGTTGTCATTCCCTGGTCATAAAGGCTGCACTACAGTAAAGTGAGACCACATTCTGAACTTGTTCCACTGCTTCTACCTGCTCGGTCATTATATCCACATTACCGATGATCATTTATCATCATTTACTGCTGTGTACATATCTGATGAAAGCACCGCTAGCCATCCACTGAATATCATCACAACATCAGCATAGAGGTGCTCAGTCAGAAAGATCCTAATATTGATTTTGTCACTATCACAAAGGATGAATTGATAAACACATTCATGAAGCTGGTTCTGAAGTCAGAATAAGGCCTTCGTTGGTTTGCGATGCACGGGTTTACTTTTAAGGCTCCGTTTCAGTTTCAGAGGTCTTTTCCAGGATGGGATTGATCCCCGAGCTCTGTTTACACAGAAACACATTCCTTTGTCATTCGATCAGTCGGTCGGCATCGTCGGCTATGATGTTGGCCGCTGAAGAACATGCTCGACAACAGTTCGCCATCGCGCTCTCTCCTCACATGCTCTGGTGGCTTCCATTTGACCTATTTTCGTCCAGTTTGAGATGTTGTCCATGTACGAGATCGCTGGTCTGCCTCGTCACCTTTTGTCTTCAACTTTGCCTTGCAGCATATTTTTCATAATACTGTAGGTCTTATGACGCGTAGCCTGGCTGAAATATCCTAGTTTTCGTCTCTGAATGGTCGACAGAAGGACCATGTTTGTTCCAAGCTGTGTAGCACACTTTCATTCGTAATTTGTTATTCATTTATGTATTTTGGTCTTCAAAGTGAAGGCCTGCTCTCCCTGCTGATGCTCCTTGTTGTGTTGGTGTGAAGTAATTTTAATGCAAATCTGGTTCAGCAGTGAGACTGGTCAAGTGCCTCTGAGCAAGGATTTAGCCCTTTGCCTCCTTTGGTCATCTAACATGAGCTGGATGTGACAATGTGAAAAACGGACATTCATCCTGAGGTGTCTTGCTGATGTTTGGATCACTCAGAAGTAGGACTGGAGAAAAAAAACTGACTGAATGAACAAGCAGAAAAGAAAAAAAATGATGGCTGTTGACTTTCTTTCCATCCTTATTTCTTGTGGCTGAAAAACTTACCAAAGTTAGTTTTGACCTTTGACCGCTGATCTATGAGTTTCCATACAACCAGACGAGGCAAACCTCAACACGTTGGTGCTTGTGCAGACGTTGTGCAGCAGCAACCCACACGTTAAACAGAACCGCCGATTTACAGGTTATACTTCATATAGTCAGTAGTAGTACACACCTGGCATATAGCATAATTTATCTGTTTAATTGTGTGTGTCAATGTAAATTTACTTTGTACTTTCTCTTTTTCACCTATTCACCATCATCTGATGATGTAAGACACAGTTACAGTAAATGTACTTGAGATGACAGTACTATGATATGAGTACTATGTACAAAACTACTTACAAGTTTACTACCCAGCACATTTATATCTGCTACATGACATGCTACATACTTATTGCATGTCTGTGTGTCTAGATGAGGGATCCCTCCACTTCTGATGCTCTTCTGTTCCTCTGTCCCTCCACTAGTGCTCTTTTGTTCCTCTGTTCCTCTTCTGCTGCTCTTCTGTTCTTCTGTTCCTTCTATGCTCCTCTTCTGTTCTTCTGTTCCTTCTATGCTGCTCTTCTGTTCCTCTATTCCTCTTCTACTGCTCTTCTGTTCCTCTGTTCCTCTTCTGCTGCTCTTCTGTTCCTCTTCTGTTCCTTCTCTGCTGCTCTTCTGTTCCTCTATTCCTCTTCTGCTGCTCCTCTGTTCCTCTTCTGCTGTGCTTCTGTTCCTCCTCTGCTGCTCTTCTGTTCCTCTTCTGCTGCTCTTCTGTTCCTCCTCTGCTGCTCTTCTGTTCCTCTTCTGCTGCTCTTCTGTTCCTCTGTTCCTCCTCTGCTGCTCTTCTCTTCCTCTGTTCCTCTTCTGCTGCTCTTCTGTGCCTCTGTTCCTCTTCTGCTGTGCTTCTGTTCCTCTGTTCCTCCTCTGCTGCTCTTCCTCAGGTTTCTCCCATAATTTTTGTCCTGATAAGGTTTTTCTTGTGCAAGTTTTTCTTCTTTGGGTCAATAGAGGGGTCGTATTTCCTATATTGTACTGGTTGTAAAGCCCTTTGGGACCACCTTGTGAATTTGGGCTATACAAATAAGCCTGAAGTGACAACCTCATATAGTACTACTATGACATGATTACTATGCCAGTTACATGAAACTCAAATTCATCTGCCGACTCTCACTTTGGAGTAAGCCAGATGGGTACATGTGGATGTAAGGGTGGATGTAAATATAGCGTCCTGTGTGGCGGACTGGACAGACAGGCTGTCAGGATGCAATACATGTTGGGATTCTACTTCAAGTGGTGTCCAGGGCAGGACGGTCCTGGACACCACCTGAAACATCTGATTCTGGTGGGATTCGAAGCCACAACCTTGTGAACCACCTCTCTCAAGCATCACCTCACAGCTCCTTCCATCCATCTCTCTCTCTCTCTTTAGTCCTTCCTCCCAAACTCTTACTCAATCTCTCTCTCTCCACCGCCACCCGCCTTAACGCTCTTTCTCTCTTTCTCCCTCACTTTCTCTCTCTCCCTTGCTTTCTCTCTCTCTCGCTCTCTCTCCCTCCCTCGCGTTCTCTCTCTTTCACCGTCTCTCTCCCTCATTTTCTCTCTCTCCTTTGTTTTTGCTCTCTCTGGTTTTCTTTCCTCTCCCTCCCTCACTTTCTCACTCTCTCCCTCCCTCACTTTCTCTATCTCCCTCCCTCCCTTTTTCTCTCCTTTACTTTCTCTCCCTCCCTCGCTTTCTCTCTCTGTCTCTCTCCTATCTCCCTCACTTTCACTCTCTCTCCCTCGCTTTCTTTATCTCTCGCTCGCTTTCTTTCTCTCCCCCTCACTTTCTCTCTCTCTCCCTTGCTTTCTCTCTCCCCCCTCTCAATTCGATTCAATTCAAAGAGCTTTATTGGCATGAAAGTTTTACAACAATGTTGCCAAGGCATCAAAAATACAGTTTGAATGGTACACAGTAACATTAATAATGAACATCAACAAACCATTGTAACGATCAATAAACAATAACACAGCCATAACAATGGACAAACAGAAGTAGATCAGAAGGTGGAGCATGGGGTGTGAGGAGACTACAGTTGTCATGTGTTGTGCTGCTTGTCTCTTAGGCTGCCACATGACCTGACATGTCTCGCTGCATCTATGAGCTGACACTGTTTTCCTCAAGTATATGTTGCATTTTGGTTTGGTCGGAGAGTGTGTCCAAGTCATGTTGGTCTGGTCAGAGAGTGTGTCCAAGTCATTTTGGTCTGGTCAGAGAGTGTGTGCAAGTCATTTTGGTCTGGTCAGAGAGTGTGTCCAAGTCATGTTGGTCTGGTCAGAGAGTGTGTGCAAGTCATGTTGGTCTGGTCAGAGAGTGTGTCCAAGTCATGTTGGTCTAGTCAGAGAGTGTGTCCAAGTCATTTTGGTCTGGTCAGAGAGTGTGTCCCAGTCATTTTGGTCTGGTCAGAGAGTGTGTCCAAGTCATTTTGGCCTGGTCAGAGAGTGTGTCCAAGTCATGTTGGTCTGGTCAGAGAGTGTGTGCAAGTCATGTTGGTCTGGTCAGAGAGTGTGTCCAAGTCATGTTGGTCTGGTCAGAGAGTGTGTCCAAGTCATTTTGGTCTGGTCAGAGAGTGTGTCCCAGTCATTTTGGTCTGGTAAGAGAGTGTGTCCAAGTCATGTTGGTCTGTTCAGAGAGTGTGTCCAAGTCATTTTGGTCTGGTCAGAGAGTGTGTCCAAGTCATTTTGGTCTGGTCAGAGAGTGTGTCCAAGTCATTTTGGTCTGGTCAGAGAGTGTGTCCAAGTCATTTTGGTCTGGTCAGAGAGTGTGTCCAAGTCATGTTGGTCTGGTCAGAGAGTGTGTCCAAGTCATGTTGGTCTGGTCAGAGAGTGTGTCCAAGTCATTTTGGTCTGGTCAGAGAGTGTGTCCAAGTCATGTTGGTCTGGTCAGAGAGTGTGTGCAAGTCATGTTGGTCTGGTCAGAGAGTGTTTCCAAGTCATGTTGGTCTAGTCAGAGAGTGTGTCGAAGTCATTTTGGTCTGGTCAGAGAGTGTGTCCCAGTCATTTTGGTCTGGTCAGAAAGTGTGTCCAAGTCATGTTGGTCTGGTCAGAGAGTGTGTCCAAGTCATATTGGTCTGGTCAGAGAGTGTGTCCAAGTCATGTTGGTCTGGTCAGAGAGTGTGTCCAAGTCATTTTGGTCTGGTCAGAGAGTGTGTCCCAGTCATTTTGGTCTGGTCAGAGAGTGTGTCCAAGTCATGTTGGTCTGTTCAGAGAGTGTGTCCAAGTCATTTTGGTCTGGTCAGAGAGTGTGTCCAAGTCATTTTGGTCTGGTCAGAGAGTGTGTCCATGTCATGTTGGTCTGGTCAGAGAGTGTGTCCAAGTCTTGTTGGTCTGGTCAGAGCGTGTGTCCAAGTCATTTTGGTCTGGTCAGAGAGAGTGTCAAAGTCTTGGAATTTACATTTAATTTTTGTGAAGAATTTTGTTCTTAAGTCTTCATATGTACTACATTGTAGCAGGAAGTGTCTCTCAGTCTCCGCCTGTCTCTCTGGACAGAGCTGACATAGCCTGTCTTCTGTGGGCAGCCAGGCAGCCGGTCTCCCTCGCTTTACCTCTCCTTCGCGTTCTCTCTCTCCCTGTCTCTCTCTCTCACTTGACCTCTCTCTCACTTTCTCCCTCTCTCACTCCCTCCCTCCCTCTCACTCTTCCTCGCTTACTCTCTCTCTCTCTCACTCTCTCTCTGCTAGATCAAGCGGACAGTTGTCGCCACAGGTCTGTCCAGCCTCACAAAATGAATGAGTGTGAATGACAGCAGTGTTTATGAGTGAATGTGGATGAGGGCAGTGTTTATAAGTGAGTGTGGATGAGGGCAGTGTTTATAATTTAGAGTGGATGAAGGCAGTGTTTATAAGTGATTGTGGATGTGGGCAGTGTTTATAAGTGACAGTGGATGACAGCAGTGTTTATAAGTGAGCGTGGATGAGGGCAGTGTTTATAAGTGAGTGTGGACGAGGGCAATGTTAATAAGTGAGAGTGGGTGAGGGCAGTGTTTATGAGTGAGAGTGGATAAGGGCCTTGTTTACAAGTGAGAGTGGATGAGGGCAGTGTTTATAATTGAGTATGGATTAGGGCAGTGTTTATAAGTGAGTGTGGATGAGGGCAGTGTTTATAAGTGAGTGTGGATGAGGGCAGTGTTTATAAGTGAGAGTGGATGAGGGCAGTGTTTATAAGTGAGAGTGGATGAGGGCAGTGTTTATAAGTGAGAGTGGATGAGGGCAGTGTTTATAAGTGAATGTGGATGAGGGCAGTGTTTATAAGTGAGTGTGGATGAGGTCAGTGTTTATAATTTAGAGTGGATGAAGGCAGTGTTTATAAGTAATTGAGGATGAGGGCAGTGTTTATAAGTGACAGTGGATGACAGCAGTGTTTATAAGTGAGCGTGGATGAGGGCAGTGTTTATAAGTGAGTGTGGACGAGGGCAATGTTAAAAAGTGAGAGTGGGTGAGGGCAGTGTTTATAAGTGAGAGTGGATAAGGGCCTTGTTTACAAGTGAATGTGGATGAGGGCAGTGTTTATAAGTGAGTGTGGATGAGGTCAGTGTTTTTAATTTAGAGTGGATGAAGGCAGTGTTTATAAGTAATTGAGGATGAGGGCAGTGTTTATAAGTGACAGTGGATGACAGCAGTGTTTATAAGTGAGCGTGGATGAGGGCAGTGTTTATAAGTGAGTGTGGACGAGGGCAATGTTAAAAAGTGAGAGTGGGTGAGGGCAGTGTTTATAAGTGAGAGTGGATAAGGGCCTTGTTTACAAGTGAGAGTGGATGAGGGCAGTGTTTATAATTTAGTATGGATGAGGGCAGTGTTTATAAGTGAGTGTGGATGAGGGCAGTGTTTATAAGTGAGTGTGGATGAGGGGAGTGTTTATAAGTGAGAGTGGATGAGGGCAGTGTTTATAAGTGAGAGTGGACGAAGGCAGTGTTTGTAAGTGATTGTGGATGAGGGCAGTGTTTATAAGTGAGAGTGGATGACAGCGGTGTTTATAAGTGAGAGTGGATAAGGGCAGTGTTTATAAGTGAGAGTGGATGACAGCAGGGTTCATAAGTGAGAGTGGATGAAGGCAGTGTTTATAAGTGAGTTCGGATGAGGGATGTGTTTATAAGTGAGAGTGGATGAAGACAGTGTTTATAAGTGATTGTGGAAGAGGGCAGTGTTTATAAGGGAGAGTGGATGAGGGCAATGTTTATAAATGAGAGTGGATGAGGTCAGAGTTTATAAGTGAGTGTGGATGAGACCACAAATTTTGAGTGAGAGTGGATAAGTGCAGTATTTATAAGTGAGAGTGGATGAGGGCAGTGTTAAAAATTGAGTGTGGATGAGGGCAGTAATTATAATTGAGTGTGGATGAGGGCATTGTTTATAAGTGAGAGTGGATGACAGCGGTGTTTATAAGTGAGAGTGGATAAGGGCAGTGTTTATAAGTGATTGTAGATGAGGGCAGTGTTTATAAGTGAGAGTGGATGACAGCAGTGTTCATAAGTGAGAGTGGATGACAGCAGTGTTCATAAGTGAGAGTGGATGAGGGCAGTGTTTATAAGTGAGTTTGGATGAGGGATGTGTTTATAAGTGAGAGTGGATGAAGACAGTGTTTATAAGTGATTGTGGAAGAGGGCAGTGTTTATAAGGGAGAGTGGATGAAGGCAGAGTTTATAAATGAGAGTGGATGAGGTCAGAGTTTATAAGTGAGAGTGGATGAGGGCAGTGTTTATAAGTGAGAGTGGATGAGGGCAGTGTTAAAAATTGAGTGTGGATGAGGGCAGTGTTTATAATTGAGTGTGGATGAGGGCAATGTTTATAAGTGAGAGTGGATGAGGTCAGTGTTTATAAGTGAGTGTGGATGAAGGCAGTGTTAATAAGCGAGTGTGGATGAAGGTTGTGTTTATAAGTGAGTGTGGATGAAGGCAGTGTTAATAAGTGAGTGTGGGTGAGGGCAGTGCTTGTAAGTGAGAGTGGATGACAGCAGTGTTTATTAGTGAGAGTGGATAAGGGCAGTGTTCATAAGTGAGAGTGGATGAGAGTGTGTCCACGTCATTTTAGTCTGGTCAGAGAGTGTGTCCTAGTCATTTTGGTCTGGTCAGAGAGTGTGTCCAAGTCATTTTGATCTGGTCAGAGAGTGTGTCCAAGTCATTTTGGTCTGGTCAGAGAGTGTGTCCAAGCCATATTGGTCTGGTCAGAGTGTGTGTCCAAGTCATTTTAGTCTGGTCAGAGAGTGTATCCAAGTCTTGGAATTTACATTTAATTTTTGTGAAGAATTTTGTTCTTAAGTCTTCATATGTACTACATTGTAGCAGGAAGTGTCTCTCTGTCTCCGCATGTCTCTCTGGACAGAGCGGACATAGCCTGTCTTCTCTGGGCAGCCAGGCAGCTGGTCTCCCTCGCTTTATCTCTCCTTCACGTTCTCTCTCTCTCTCTCTCTCTCTCTCTCTCTCTCTCTCTCTCTCTCTCTCTCTCTCTCTCTCTCTCTCTCTCTCTCTCTCTCTCTCTCACTCACTTTCCCTCTCTCTCACTTTCTCCCTCTCTCACTCCCTCCCTCCCTCTCTCTCTTCCTCGCTTGCTCTCTCTCACTCTCTCTCTGCTAGATCAAGCGGACAGTTGTCGCCGCATGTTGGTCCAGCCTCACAAAATGAATGAGTGTGGATGAGGGCAATGTTTACAAGTGAGAGTGGATGAGGTCAGTGTTTATAAGTGAGTGTGGATGAAGGCAGTGTTTATAAGTGAGAATGGATGAAGGCAGTGTTTATAAGTGAGAATGGATGAAGGCAGTGTTTATAAGTGAGAGTGAATGAGGGCAGTTTTTATAATGGAGAGCAGATGAGGGCAGTGTTTATAAGTGAGTGTGGATGAGGGCAGTGTTTATAAGTGATTGTGGATGGGGGCAGTGTTTATAAGAGAGAGTGGAAGAGGGCTGTGTTTATAGGTGAGTGTGGATAAGGGCAGTGTTTATAAGTGATTGTAGATGAGGGCAGTGTTTATAAGTGAGAGTGGATGAGGTCAGTGTTTATAAGTGAGTGTGGATGAAGGCAGTGTTAATAAGCGAGTGTGGATGAGGGTTGTGTTTATAAGTGAGTGTGGATGAAGGCAGTGTTAATAAGTAAGTGTGGGTGAGGGCAGTGCTTGTAAGTGAGAGTGGATGACAGCAGTGTTTATGAGTGAGAGTGGATAAGGGCAGTGTTCACAAGTGAGAGTGGATGAGAGTGTGTCCACGTCATTTTGGTCTGGTCAGAGAGTGTGTCCAAGTCATGTTGGTCTGGTCAGAGAGTGTGTCCAAGTCATTTTGGTCTGGTCAGAGAGTGTATCCAAGTCTTGGAATTTACATTTAATTTTTGTGAAGAATTTTGTTCTTAAGTCTACATATGTACTACATTGTAGCAGAAAGTGTCTCTCTGTCTCCGTCTGTCTCTCTGGACAGAGCTGACATAGCCTGTCTTCTCTGGGCAGCCAGGCAGCCAGTCTCCCTCGCTTTGTCTTTCCTTCGCGTTCTCTCTCTCTCTCTGCCTTTCTCTCTCTCTCACTTTCCCTCTCTCTCACTCCCTCCCTCCCTCTCTCTCTTCCTCGCTTACTCTCTCTCTCTCACTCTCTCTCTGCTAGATCAAGCGGACAGTTGTCGCCACATGTTGGTCCAGCCTCACAAAATGAATGAGTGTGAATGACAGCAGTGTTTATAAGTGAGAGTGGATGAGGGCAGTGTTAATAAGTCAGTTTGGATGAAGACAGTGTTTATAAGTGAGAGTGGATGAGGTCAGTGTTTATAAGTGAGTGTGGATGAAAGCAGTGTTAATAAGCGAGTGTGGATGAGGGCAGTGTTTATAAGTGAGAGTGGAAGAGGGCAGTGTTTATAAGTGAGAGTGCATGAGGGCAGTGTTTATAAGTGAGAGTGGATGAGGGCAGTGTTTATAAGTGAGAGTGGATGAGAGCGGCAGTAAAAGTGAGTGTGGATGAGGGCAGTGTTTATAAGTGAGAGTGGTTAAGGGAAGTATTTATAAGTGACAGTGGATGAGAGCAGTGCTTGTAAGTGAGAGTGGATGAGGGCAGCAGTAAAAGTGAGTGTGGATGAGGGTGGGGTTTATAAGTGAGAGTGGATAAGGGAAGTGTTTATAAGTGAGAGTGGATGAGAGTGTGTCCAAGTCATTTTGGTCTGGTCAGAGAGTATGTCCAAGTCATGCTGGTCTGGTCAGAGAGTGTGTCCACGTCATTTTGGTCTGGTCAGAGAATGTGTCCAAGTCATTTTGATCTGGTCAGAGAATGTGTCCAAGTCATTTTGGTCTGGTCAGAGAGTGTGTCCACGTCATTTTGGTCTGGTCAGAGAGTGTGTCCAAGTCATTTTGGTCTGGTCAGAGAGTGTGTCCAAGTCATGTTGGTCTGGTCAGAGAGTGTGTCCAAGCCATTTTGGTCTGGTCAGAGCGTGTATCCAAGTCTTGGAATTTACATTTAATTTTTGTGAAGAATTTTGTTCTTAACTCTACATATGTACTACATTGAAGCAGTAAGTGTCTCTCTGTCTCCGCCTGTCTCTCTGGACAGAGCTGACATAGCCTGTCTTCTCTTGGCAGCCAGGCAGCCGGTCTCCCTCGCTTTATCTCTCCTTCACGTTCTATCTCTCTCTCCCTGTCTCTCTCTCTCACTTTCCCTCTCTCTCACTTTCTCCCTCTCTCACTCCCTCCCTCTCTCTCTCTCTTCCTCACTTACTCTCTCTCTTCCTCACTTACTCTCTCTCTCTCACTCTCTCTCTGCTAGGTCAAGCGGACAGTTGTGGCCACATGTTGATCCAGCCTCACAAAATGAATGAGTGTGAATGACAGCAGTGTTTATAAGTGAGAGTGGATGAGGGCAGTGCTTGTAAGTGAGAGTGGATGACAGCAGTGTTTATAAGTGACAGTGAGTTAGGGCATTGTTTATAAGGGACAGTGGATGAGGGCAGTGTTGATAAATGAGAGCAGATGAGGTCAGAGTTTATAAGTGAGTGTGGATCAGGAAGTTTTTATAAGTGAGAGTGGATGAAGGCAGTGTTTATAAGTGAGAATGGATGAAGGCAGTGTTTATAAGTGAGAGTGAATGAGGGCAGTGTTTATAAGGGAGAGCAGATGAGGGCTGTGTTTATAAGTGAGTGTGGATGATGGCAGTGTTTATAAGTGATTGTGGATGGGGGCAGTGTTTATAAGTGAGAGTGGATGAGGGCAGTGTTTATAAGTGAGAGCGGATGAAGGCAATGTTTATAAGTGATTGTGGATGAGGGCATCGTTTATAAGTGGGAGTGGATGACAGCGGTGTTTATAAGTGAGAGTGGATAAGGGCAGTGTTTATAAGTGATTGTAGATGAGGGCAGTGTTTATAAGTGAGAGTGGATGACAGCAGTGTTCATAAGTGAGAGTGGATGACAGCAGTGTTCATAAGTGAGAGTGGATGAGGGCAGTGTTTATAAGTGAGTTTGGATGAGGGATGTGTTTATAAGTGAGAGTGGATGAAGACAGTGTGTATAAGTGATTGTGGAAGAGGGCAGTGTTTTTAAGGGAGAGTGGATGAGGGCAGAGTTTATAAATGAGAGTGGATGAGGTCAGAGTTTATAAGTGAGTGTGGATGAGACCACAGTTTATGAGTGAGAGTGGATAAGGGCAGTATTTATAAGTGAGAGTGGATGAGGGCAGTGTTTATAAGTGAGAGTGGATGAGGGCAGTGTTAAAATTGAGTGTGGATGAGGGCAGTGTTTATAATTGAGTGTGGATGAGGGCAATGTTTATAAGTGAGAGTGGATGAGGTCAGTGTTTATAAGTGAGTGTGGATGAAGGCAGTGTTAATAAGCGAGTGTGGATGAGGGTTGTGTTTATAAGTGAGTGTGGATGAAGGCAGTGTTAATAAGTGAGTGTGGGTGAGGGCAGTGCTTGTAAGTGAGAGTGGATGACAGCAGTGTTTATTAGTGAGAGTGTATAAGGGCAGTGTTCATAAGTGAGAGTGGATGAGAGTGTGTCCACGTCATTTTGGTCTGGTCAGAGAGTGTGTCCAAGTCATGTTGGTCTGGTCAGAGAGTGTGTCCTAGTCATTTTGGTCTGGTCAGAGAGTGTGTCCTAGTCATTTTGGTCTGGTCAGAGAGTGTGTCCAAGTCATTTTGGTCTGGTCAGAGAGTGTGTCCAAGCCATATTGGTCTGGTCAGAGCGTGTGTCCAAGTCATTTTAGTCTGGTCAGAGAGTGTATCCAAGTCTTGGAATTTACATTTAATTTTTGTGAAGAATTTTGTTCTTAAGTCTACATATGTACTACATTGTAGCAGAAAGTGTCTCTCCGTCTCCGTCTGTCTCTCTGGACAGAGCTGACATAGCCTGTCTTCTCTGGGCAGCCAGGCAGCCAGTCTCCCTCGCTTTGTCTTTACTTCGCGTTCTCTCTCTCTCTGCCTTTCTCTCTCTCTCACTTTCCCTCTCTCTCACTCCCTCCCTCCCTCTCTCTCTTCCTCGCTTACTCTCTCTCTCTCACTCTCTCTCTGCTAGATTAAGCGGACAGTTGTCGCCACATGTTGGTCCAGCCTCACAAAATGAATGAGTGTGAATGACAGCAGTGTTTATAAGTGAGAGTGAATGAGGGCAGTGTTAATAAGTGAGAGTGGATGACGGCTGTGTTTTTAAGAGAGAGTGGATGAGGGCAGTGTTTATATGTGAGTGTGGATGAGGGCAGTGTTTATAAGTGAGAGTGGAAGAGGGCAGTGTTTATAAGTGAGAGTGGATGAGGGCAGTGTTTATAAGTGAGAGTCGAGGAGGGCAGTGTTTATAAGTGAGAGGGGATGAGAGCAGTGTTTATAAGTGAGAGTGAATGAGCGCAGTGCTTATAAGTGAGCGTCGATGAGGGCTGTGTTTTAAGTGAACGTGGATGAGGGCAGTGTTTATAAGTGAGAGTGGATGAAGGCAGTGTTTATAAGTGAGAGTGGATAACGGCAGTGTTTATAAGTGATTGTGAATGAGGGCAGTGTTTATAAGTGATTGTGGATGAGGGAAGTGTTTATAAGTGAGAGTGGATGACGGCAGTGTTTATAAGTGAGTGTTGATCAGGGAAGTGTTTATGAGTGAGAGTGGACGACGGCAGTGTTTATAAGTGAGTATAAATGACGGCAGTGTTTATAAGTAAGTGTGGATGAGGGCGGTGTTTATTAGTGAGAGTGGATGAGGGCAGTGTTTATAAGTGAGTATGGATGAGGGCAGTGTTTATAAGTCAGAGTGGATGAGGACAGTGTTTATAAGTGAAAGTGGGTGAGGACGGTGTTTATAAGTGAGTGTGGATGAGGGCAGTGTTTATAAGTGAGCGTGGATGAGGGCAGTGTTTATAAGTGAGAGTGAACGAGAGCAGTATTTATAAGTGAGAGTGGATGAGGGCAGTGTTTATAAGTCAGAGTGGATGAGGACAGTGTTTATAAGTGAAAGTGGATGAGGGCGGTGTTTATAAGTGAGTGTGGATGAGAGCAGTGTTTATAACTGAGTGTGGATGACAGCAGTGTTTATAAGTGAGACTGGATGAGGGCAGTGTTAATAAGTCAGTGTGGATGAGGGCAGCGTTATAAGTGAGAGTGGATGAGACCAGTGTTTATAAGTGAGAGTGGATGAGGTCAGTGTTTATAAGTGAGCATGGATGAGGGCAGTATTTATAAGTGAGAGTGGAAGAGGGCAGTGTTTATAAGTGAGAGTGGATGAAGACAGTGTTTATAAGTGAGAGTGGATGAGGGAAGTGTTTATAAGTGAGACTGGATGAGGGCAGTGTTTATAAGTGAGCATGGATGAGGGAAGTGTTTATAAGTGAGAGTGGAAGAGGGCAGTGTTTATAAGTGACAGTGGATGAAGGCATCGTTTATAACTGAGTGTGGATTAGGGCAGTCTTTACAAGTGAGAGTGGATGAGGGCAGTGTTTATAAGTGAGAGTGGATAAGGGCAGTGTTTATAAGTGAGATTGGATGAAGGCAGTGTTTATAAGTGAGTGTGGAGGAGGGCAGTGTTTATAAATGATTGTGGATGAGGGCAGTGTTTATAAGTGATTGTGGATGAGGGAAGTGTTTATAAGTGAGAGTGGATGATGGCAGTGTTCATAAGTGAATGTTGATCAGGGAAATGTTTATGAGTGAGAGTGGACGACGGCAGTGTTTATTAGTGAGTATAAATGACGGCAGTGTTTATAAGTAAGTGTGGATGAGGGCGGTGTTTATAAGTGAGAGTGGATGAGGGCAGTGTTTATAAGTGAGTGTGGATGAGGGCAGTGTTTATAAGTCAGAGTGGATGAGGACAGTGTTTATAAGTGAAAGTGGATGAGGACGGTGTTTATAAGTGAGTGTGGATGAGGGCAGTGTTTATAAGTGAGCGTGGATGAGGGCAGTGTTTATAAGTGAGAGTGAACGAGAGCAGTATTTATAAGTGAGAGTGGATGAGGGCAGTGTTTATAAGTCAGAGTGGATGAGGACAGTGTTTATAAGTGAAAGTGGATGAGGGCGGTGTTTATAAGTGAGTGTGGATGAGAGCAGTGTTTACAACTGAGTGTGGATGAGGGCAGTGTTTATAAGTGAGAGTATATGACAGCAGTGTTAATAAGTGAGACTGGATGAGGGCAGTGTTAATAAGTCAGTGTGGATGAGGGCAGCGTTATAAGTGAGAGTGGATGAGACCAGTGTTTATAAGTGAGAGTGGATGAGGTCAGTGTTTATAAGTGACAGTGGATGACAGCAGTGATTATAAGTGAGCGTGGATGAGGGCATTGTTTATAAGTGAATGTGGACGAGGGCAATGTTAATAAGTGAGAGTGGGTGAGGGCAGTGTTTATAAGTGAGAGTGGAAAAGGGCCTTGTTTACAAGTGAGAGTGGATGAGGGCAGTGTTTATATGCGAGTGTGGATGAAGACAGTGTTTATAAGTGAGAGTGGATGACGGCTGTGTTTTTAAGAGAGAGTGGATGAGGGCAGTGTTTATATGTGAGTGTGGATGAGGGCAGTGTTTATAAGTGAGAGTGGAAGAGGGCAGTGTTTATAAGTGAGAGTGGATGAGGGCAGTGTATATAAGTGAGAGTGGATGAGGGCAGTGTTTATAAGTGAGAGTGGATGAGAGCAGTGCTTGTAAGTGAGAGTGGATGAGGGCAGCAGTAAAAGTGAGTGTGGATGAGGGCAGTGTTTATAAGTGAGAGTGGATGAGGGCAGTGTTTATAAGTGAGAGTGGATGAGGGCAGTGCTTGTAAGTGAGAGTGGATGACAGCGGTGTTTATAAGTGAGAGTGGATAAGGGCAGTGTTTATAAGTGATTGTAGATGAGGGCAGTGTTTATAAGTGAGAGTGGTTGACAGCAGTGTTCATAAGTGAGAGTGGATGACGGCAGTGTTTATAAGTGAGAGTGGATGAGAGCAGTGCTTGTAAGTGAGAGTGGATGAGGGCAGCAGTAAAAGTGAGTGTGGATGAGGGCAGTGTTTATAAGTGAGAGTGGATGGCAGCAGTGTTTACACAAGAGAGTGGAAGAGGGCAGTGTTTATAAGTGAGAGTGGATGAGGGCAGTGTTTATAAGTGAGAGTGGATGAGGGCAGTGTTTATAAGTGAGAGTGGATGAGGGCAGTGCTTGTAAGTGAGAGTGGATGAGGGCAGGAGTAAAAGTGAGTGTGGATGAGGGCAGTGTTTATAAGTGAGAGTGGATAAGGGGAGTGTTTATAAGTGAGAATGGATGAAGGCACTGTTTATAAGTGAGAGTGAATGAGGGCAATGTTTATAAGGGAGAGCAGATGAGGGCAGTGTTTATAAGTGAGTGTGGATGAGGGCAGTGTTTATAAGTGATTGTGGATGGGGTCAGTGTTTATAAGTGAGATTGGATGAAGGCAGTGTTTATAAGTGAGTGTGGATAAGGGCAGTGTTTATAAGTGATTGTGGATGAGGACAATGTTTATAAGTGAGTGTGGATGACGGCAGTGTTTATGAGTGAGTGTGGATGAGGGCAGTGTTTATAAGTGAGGGTGGATAAGGGGCAGTGTTTGTAAGTGAATGTGGATGAGGGCAGTGTTTATAAGTGAGTGTGGATGAGGGAAGTGTTTATAATTTAGAGTGGATGAAGGCAGTGTTTATAAGTGATGGAGGATGAGGGCAGCTTTTGTAAGTGACAGTGGATGACAGCAGTGTTTATAAGTGAGCGTGGATGAGGGCAGTGTTTATAAGTGAGTGTGGATGAGGGCAATGTTAATAAGTGAGAGTGGGTGAGGGCAGTGTTTATAAGGGAGAGAGGAAAGGGCAGTGTTTACAAGTGAGAGTGGATGAGGGCAGTGTTTATAATTGAGTATAGATGAGGGCAGTGTTTATAAGTGAGTGTGGATGAGGGCAGTGTTTATGAGTGAGTGTGGATGAGGGCAGTGTTTATAACTGAGAGTGGATGAGGGCAGTGTTTATAAGTGAGTGTGGATGAGGGCAATGTTAATAAGTGAGAGTGGGTGAGGGCAGTGTTTATAAATGAGAGTGGAAAAGGCAGTGTTTACAAGTGAGAGTGGATGAGGGCAGTGTTTATAAATGAGAGTGGACGAGGTCAGAGTTTATAAGTGAGTGTGGATGAGACCAAAATTTATGAGTTTGAGTAGATAAGGGCAGTGTTAATGAGAGAGTGGATGAGGGCAGTTTTTATAAGTGAGAGTGGATGGGGGCAGTGTTTATAAGTGATTGTGGATGAGGGCAGTGTTTATAAGTGACAGTGGATGACAGCAGTGTTTATAAGTGAGTGTGGACGAGGCCAATGTTAATAAGTGAGAGTGGGTGAGGGCAGTGTTTATAAGTGAGAGTGGATAAGGGCCTTGTTTACAAGTGAGAGTGGATGAGGGCAGTGTTTATAATTGAGTATGGATGAGGGCAGTGTTTATAAGTGAGTGTGGAAAAGGGAAGTGTTTATGAGTGAGTGTGGATGAGGGCAGTGTTTATAAGTGACAGTGGATGACAGCAGTGTTTATAAGTGAGCGTGGATGAGGGCAGTGTTTATAAGTGAGTGTGGATGAGGGCAATGTTAATAAGTGAGAGTGGGTGAGGGCAGTGTTTAGAAGTGAGAGTGGAAAGGGCAGTGTTTACAAGTGAGAGTGGCTGAGGGCAGTGTTTATAATTGAGTATAGATGAGGGCAGTGTTTATAAGTGAGTGTGGATGAGGGCAGTGTTTATAAGTGAGTGTGGATGAGGGCAGTGTTTATAACTGAGAGTGGATGACGGCAGTGTTTATAAGTGAGTGTGGATGAGGGCAATGTTAATAAGTGAGAGTGGGTGAGGGCAGTGTTTATAAGTGAGAGTGGAAAGGGCAGTGTTTATAAGTGAGTGTGGATGAGGGCAGTGTTTATAAGTGAGTGTGGATGAGGGAAGTGTTTATAAGTGAGAGTGGATGAGGGCAGTGTTTATAAGTGACAGTGGATGACAGCGGTGTTTATAAGTGAGAGTGGATGACAGCGGTGTTTATTAGTGAGAGTGAATAAGGGCAGTGTTTATAAGTGATTGTGGATGACAGCAGTGTTCATAAGTGAGAGTGGATGAAGGCAGTGTTTATAAGTGAGTTTGGATGAGGGATGTGTTTATAAGTGAGAGTGGATGAAGACAGTGTTTATAAGTGAGAGTGGATGAGGACAATGTTTATAAGTGATTGTGGAAGAGGGCAGTGTTTATAAGTGAGAGTGGATGAGGGCAGTGTTTGTAAGTGAATGTGGATGAGGGCAGTGTTTATAAGTGATTGTGGATGAGGGCAGTGTTTATAATTTAGAGTGGATGAGGGCAGTGTTTATAAGTGATTGTGGATGAGGGCAGTGTTTATAAGTGACAGTGGATGACAGCAGTGTTTATAAGTGAGCGTGGATGAGGGCAGTGTTTATAAGTGAGTGTGGATGAGGGCAATGTTAATAAGTGAGAGTGGGTGAGGGCAGTGTTTAGAAGTGAGAGTGGAAAGGGCAGTGTTTATAAGTGAGAGTGGAAAGGGCAGTGTTTATAAGTGAGTGTGGATGAGGGCAGTGTTTATAAGTGAGTGTGAATGAGGGAAGTGTTTATAAGTGAGAGTGGATGAGGGCAGTGTTTATAAGTGAGAGTGGATGACAGCGGTGTTTATAAGTGAGAGTGGATGACAGCGGTGTTTATTAGTGAGAGTGAATAAGGGCAGTGTTTATAAGTGATTGTGGATGACAGCAGTGTTCATAAGTGAGAGTGGATGAAGGCAGTGTTTATAAGTGAGTTTGGATGAGGGATGTGTTTATAAGTGAGAGTGGATGAAGACAGTGTTTATAAGTGAGAGTGGATGAGGACAATGTTTATAAGTGATTGTGGAAGAGGGCAGTGTTTATAAGGGAGAGTGGATGAGGGCAGTGTTTATAAATGAGAGTGGATGAGGTCAGATTTTATAAGTGAGTGTGGATGAGACCACAGTTTATGAGTGAGAGTGGATAAGGGCAGTGTTTATGAGTGAGAGTGGATGAGGGCAGTGTTAATAAGTGAGAGTGGATGAGGGCAGTGTTTATAAGTGAATGTGGATGAGGGCAGTGTTTATAATTTAGAGTGGATGAAGGCAGTGTTTATAGGTGATTGTGGATGAGGGCAGTGTTTATAAGTGACAGTGGATGACGGCAGTGTTTATAAGTAAGAGTGGATGACGGCAGTGTTTATGAATGAGAGTGGATGAGGGCAGTGTTTATAATTTAGAGTGGATGAAGGCAGTGTTTATAAGTGAGTGTGGATGAGGGCAGTGTTTATAAGTGAGAGTGGATAAGGGCCTTGTTTACAAGTGAGAGTGGATGAGGGCAGTGTTTATAATTGAGTATGGATGAGGGCAGTGTTTATAAGTGAGTGTGGAAAAGGGCAGTGTTTATAAGTGAGAGTGGATAAGGGCAGTGTTTATGAGTGAGAGTGGATGAAGGCAGTGTTTATAAGTGAGTGTGGATGAGGGCAGTGTTTATGAGTGAGTGTGGATGAGGGCAGTGTTTATAAGTGAGAGTGGATGAGGGCAGTGTTTGTAAGTGAATGTGGATGAGGGCAGTGTTTATAAGTGATTGTGGATGAGGGCAGTGTTTATAATTTAGAGTGGATGATGGCAGTGTTTATAAGTGATTGTGGATGAGGGCAGTGTTTATAAGTGACAGTGGATGACAGCAGTGTTTATAAGTGAGCGTGGATGAGGGCAGTGTTTATAAGTGAGTGTGGATGAGGGCAATGTTAATAAGTGAGAGTGGGTGAGGGCAGTGTTTAGAAGTGAGAGTGGAAAGGGCAGTGTTTACAAGTGAGAGTGGATGAGGGCAGTGTTTATAATTGAGTATAGATGAGGGCAGTGTTTATAAGTGAGTGTGGATGAGGGCAGTGTTTATAAGTGAGAGTGGATAAGGGCCTTGTTTACAAGTGAGAGTGGCTGAGGGCAGTGTTTATAATTGAGTATGGATGAGGGCAGTGTTTATAAGTGAGTGTGGATGAAGGCAGTGTTTATAAGTGAGTGTGGATGAGGGCAGTGTTTATAAGTGAGTGTGGATGAGGGCAGTGTTTACAAATGATTGTGGATGAGGGCAGTGTTTATAAGTGAGAGTGGATGACAGCAGTGTTCATAAGTGATTGTGGATGAGGGCAGTGTTTATAAGTGAGTGTGAATGAGGGAAGTGTTTATAAGTGAGAGTGGATGAGGGCAGTGTTTATAAGTGAGAGTGGATGACAGCGGTGTTTATAAGTGAGAGTGGATGACAGCGGTGTTTATTAGTGAGAGTGAATAAGGGCAGTGTTTATAAGTGATTGTGGATGACAGCAGTGTTCATAAGTGAGAGTGGATGAAGGCAGTGTTTATAAGTGAGTTTGGATGAGGGATGTGTTTATAAGTGAGAGTGGATGAAGACAGTGTTTATAAGTGAGAGTGGATGAGGACAATGTTTATAAGTGATTGTGGAAGAGGGCAGTGTTTATAAGGGAGAGTGGATGAGGGCAGTGTTTATAAATGAGAGTGGATGAGGTCAGATTTTATAAGTGAGTGTGGATGAGACCACAGTTTATGAGTGAGAGTGGATAAGGGCAGTGTTTATGAGTGAGAGTGGATGAGGGCAGTGTTAATAAGTGAGAGTGGATGAGGGCAGTGTTTATAAGTGAATGTGGATGAGGGCAGTGTTTATAATTTAGAGTGGATGAAGGCAGTGTTTATAGGTGATTGTGGATGAGGGCAGTGTTTATAAGTGACAGTGGATGACGGCAGTGTTTATAAGTAAGAGTGGATGACGGCAGTGTTTATGAATGAGAGTGGATGAGGGCAGTTTTTATAAGTGAGTGTGGATGAGGGCAGTGTTTATAAGTGAGAGTGGTTAAGGGAAGTGTTTATAAGTGAGTGTGGATGAGGAAGTTTTTATAAGTGAGTGTGGATGGCAGCAGTGTTTCTAAGTGAGAGTGAATGAGGGCAGTGTTTATAAGGGAGAGCAGATGAGGGCAGTGTTTATAAGTGAGAGTGGATGAAGACAGTGTTTATAAGTGAGAGTGGATGAGGGCAGTGTTTATAAGTGAATGTCGATGAGGGCAGTGTTTATAAGTGAGTGTGGATGAGGGCAGTGTTTATAATTTAGAGTGGATGAAGGCAGTGTTTATAAGTGAGTGTGGATGAGGGCAGTGTTTATAAGTGAGAGTGGATAAGGGCCTTGTTTACAAGTGAGAGTGGATGAGGGCAGTGTTTATAATTGAGTATGGATGAGGGCAGTGTTTATAAGTGAGTGTGGAAAAGGGCAGTGTTTATAAGTGAGAGTGGATAAGGGCATTGTTTATGAGTGAGAGTGGATGAAGGCAGTGTTTATAAGTGAGTGTGGATGAGGGCAGTGTTTATGAGTGAGTGTGGATGAGGGCAGTGTTTATAAGTGAGAGTGGATGAGGGCAGTGTTTGTAAGTGAATGTGGATGAGGGCAGTGTTTATAAGTGATTGTGGATGAGGGCAGTGTTTATAATTTAGAGTGGATGAGGGCAGTGTTTATAAGTGATTGTGGATGAGGGCAGTGTTTATAAGTGACAGTGGATGACAGCAGTGTTTATAAGTGAGCGTGGATGAGGGCAGTGTTTATAAGTGAGTGTGGATGAGGGCAATGTTAATAAGTGAGAGTGGGTGAGGGCAGTGTTTAGAAGTGAGAGTGGAAAGGGCAGTGTTTACAAGTGAGAGTGGATGAGGGCAGTGTTTATAATTGAGTATAGATGAGGGCAGTGTTTATAAGTGAGTGTGGATGAGGGCAGTGTTTATAAGTGAGTGTGGATGAGGGCAGTGTTTATAACTGAGAGTGGATGACGGCAGTGTTTATAAGTGAGTGTGGATGAGGGCAATGTTAATAAGTGAGAGTGGGTGAGGGCAGTGTTTATAAGTGAGAGTGGAAAGGGCAGTGTTTATAAGTGAGTGTGGATGAGGGCAGTGTTTATAAGTGAGTGTGGATGAGGGAAGTGTTTATAAGTGAGAGTGGATGAGGGCAGTGTTTATAAGTGAGAGTGGATGACAGCGGTGTTTATAAGTGAGAGTGGATAAGGGCAGTGTTTATAAGTGATTGTGGATGAGGGCAGTGTTTATAAGTGAGAGTGGATGACAGCAGTGTTCATAAGTGAGAGTGGATGAAGGCAGTGTTTATAAGTGAGTTTGGATGAGGGATGTGTTTATAAGTGAGAGTGGATGAAGACAGTGTTTATAAGTGAGAGTGGATGAGGACAATGTTTATAAGTGATTGTGGAAGAGGGCAGTGTTTATAAGGGAGAGTGGATGAGGGCAGTGTTTATAAATGAGAGTGGATGAGGTCAGATTTTATAAGTGAGTGTGGATGAGACCACAGTTTATGAGTGAGAGTGGATAAGGGCAGTGTTTATGAGTGAGAGTGGATGAGGGCAGTGTTAATAAGTGAGAGTGGATGAGGGCAGTGTTTATAAGTGAATGTGGATGAGGGCAGTGTTTATAATTTAGAGTGGATGAAGGCAGTGTTTATAGGTGATTGTGGATGACGGCAGTGTTTATAAGTGACAGTGGATGACGGCAGTGTTTATAAGTAAGAGTGGATGACGGCAGTGTTTATGAATGAGAGTGGATGAGACCACAGTTTATGAGTGAGAGTGGATGACGGCAGTGTTTATGAATGAGAGTGGATGAGGGCAGTTTTTATAAGTGAGAGTGGATGAGGGCAGTGCTTGTAAGTGAGAGTGGATTAGGGCAGCAGTAAAAGTGAGTGTGGATGAGGGCAGTGTTTATAAGTGAGAGTGGTTAAGGGAAGTGTTTATAAGTGAGTGTGGATGAGGAAGTTTTTATAAGTGAGTGTGGATGGCAGCAGTGTTTCTAAGTGAGAGTGAATGAGGGCAGTGTTTATAAGGGAGAGCAGATGAGGGCAGTGTTTATAAGTGAGAGTGGATGAAGACAGTGTTTATAAGTGAGAGTGGATGAGGGCAGTGTTTATAAGTGAATGTCGATGAGGGCAGTGTTTATAAGTGAGTGTGGATGAGGGCAGTGTTTATAATTTAGAGTGGATGAAGGCAGTGTTTATAAGTGAGTGTGGATGAGGGCAGTGTTTATAAGTGAGAGTGGATAAGGGCCTTGTTTACAAGTGAGAGTGGATGAGGGCAGTGTTTATAATTGAGTATGGATGAGGGCAGTGTTTATAAGTGAGTGTGGAAAAGGGCAGTGTTTATAAGTGAGAGTGGATAAGGGCAGTGTTTATGAGTGAGAGTGGATGAAGGCAGTGTTTATAAGTGAGTGTGGATGAGGGCAGTGTTTATGAGTGAGTGTGGATGAGGGCAGTGTTTATAAGTGAGAGTGGATGAGGGCAGTGTTTGTAAGTGAATGTGGATGAGGGCAGTGTTTATAAGTGATTGTGGATGAGGGCAGTGTTTATAATTTAGAGTGGATGAGGGCAGTGTTTATAAGTGATTGTGGATGAGGGCAGTGTTTATAAGTGACAGTGGATGACAGCAGTGTTTATAAGTGAGCGTGGATGAGGGCAGTGTTTATAAGTGAGTGTGGATGAGGGCAATGTTAATAAGTGAGAGTGGGTGAGGGCAGTGTTTAGAAGTGAGAGTGGAAAGGGCAGTGTTTACAAGTGAGAGTGGATGAGGGCAGTGTTTATAATTGAGTATAGATGAGGGCAGTGTTTATAAGTGAGTGTGGATGAGGGCAGTGTTTATAAGTGAGAGTGGATAAGGGCCTTGTTTACAAGTGAGAGTGGCTGAGGGCAGTGTTTATAATTGAGTATGGATGAGGGCAGTGTTTATAAGTGAGTGTGGATGAAGGCAGTGTTTATAAGTGAGTGTGGATGAGGGCAGTGTTTATAAGTGAGTGTGGATGAGGGCAGTGTTTACAAATGATTGTGGATGAGGGCAGTGTTTATAAGTGAGAGTGGATGACAGCAGTGTTCATAAGTGATTGTGGATGAGGGCAGTGTTTATAAGTGACAGTGGATGACAGCGGTGTTTATTAGTGAGAGTGAATAAGTGCAGTGTTTATAAGTGATTGTGGATGAGGGCAGTGTTTATAACTGAGAGTGGATGAAGGCAGTGTTTATAAGTGATTGTGCATGAGGGCGGTGTTTATAAGTGACAGTGGATGACAGCGGTGTTTATTAGTGAGAGTGAATAAGGGCAGTGTTTATAAGTGATTGTGGATGAGGGCAGTGTTTATAAGTGAGAGTGGATGACAGCAGTGTTCATAAGTGAGTGTGGATGAGGGCAGTGTTTATAAGTGATTGTGGATGAGGGCAGTGTTTATAAGTGAGAGTGGATGAGGGCAGTGTTTATAAGTGACAGTGGATGACAGCGGTGTTTATTAGTGAGAGTGAATAAGGGCAGTGTTTATTAGTGAGAGTGGATGAGGGCAGTGTTTATAAGTGAGAGTGGATGAAGGCAGTGTTTATAAGAGATTGTGGATGAGGGCAGTGTTTATAAGTGACAGTGGATGACAGCGGTGTTTATTAGTGAGAGTGAATAAGGGCAGTGTTTATAAGTGATTGTGGATGAGGGCAGTGTTTATAAGTGAGAGTGGATGACAGCAGTGTTCAGAAGTGAGAGTGGATGAAGGCAGTGTTTATAAGTGAGAGTGGATTAGGGCAGCAGTAAAAGTGAGTGTGGATGAGGGCAGTGTTTATAAGTGAGAGTGGTTAAGGGAAGTGTTTATAAGTGAGTGTGGATGAGGAAGTTTTTATAAGTGAGTGTGGATGGCAGCAGTGTTTCTAAGTGAGAGTGAATGAGGGCAGTGTTTATAAGGGAGAGCAGATGAGGGCAGTGTTTATAAGTGAGAGTGGATGAAGACAGTGTTTATAAGTGAGAGTGGATGAGGGCAGTGTTTATAAGTGAATGTCGATGAGGGCAGTGTTTATAAGTGAGTGTGGATGAGGGCAGTGTTTATAATTTAGAGTGGATGAAGGCAGTGTTTATAAGTGAGTGTGGATGAGGGCAGTGTTTATAAGTGAGAGTGGATAAGGGCCTTGTTTACAAGTGAGAGTGGATGAGGGCAGTGTTTATAATTGAGTATGGATGAGGGCAGTGTTTATAAGTGAGTGTGGAAAAGGGCAGTGTTTATAAGTGAGAGTGGATAAGGGCAGTGTTTATGAGTGAGAGTGGATGAAGGCAGTGTTTATAAGTGAGTGTGGATGAGGGCAGTGTTTATGAGTGAGTGTGGATGAGGGCAGTGTTTATAAGTGAGAGTGGATGAGGGCAGTGTTTGTAAGTGAATGTGGATGAGGGCAGTGTTTATAAGTGATTGTGGATGAGGGCAGTGTTTATAATTTAGAGTGGATGAGGGCAGTGTTTATAAGTGATTGTGGATGAGGGCAGTGTTTATAAGTGACAGTGGATGACAGCAGTGTTTATAAGTGAGCGTGGATGAGGGCAGTGTTTATAAGTGAGTGTGGATGAGGGCAATGTTAATAAGTGAGAGTGGGTGAGGGCAGTGTTTAGAAGTGAGAGTGGAAAGGGCAGTGTTTACAAGTGAGAGTGGATGAGGGCAGTGTTTATAATTGAGTATAGATGAGGGCAGTGTTTATAAGTGAGTGTGGATGAGGGCAGTGTTTATAAGTGAGAGTGGATAAGGGCCTTGTTTACAAGTGAGAGTGGCTGAGGGCAGTGTTTATAATTGAGTATGGATGAGGGCAGTGTTTATAAGTGACAGTGGATGACGGCAGTGTTTATAAGTAAGAGTGGATGACGGCAGTGTTTATGAATGAGAGTGGATGAGGGCAGTTTTTATAAGTGAGAGTGGATGAGGGCAGTGCTTGTAAGTGAGAGTGGATTAGGGCAGCAGTAAAAGTGAGTGTGGATGAGGGCAGTGTTTATAAGTGAGAGTGGTTAAGGGAAGTGTTTATAAGTGAGTGTGGATGAGGAAGTTTTTATAAGTGAGTGTGGATGGCAGCAGTGTTTCTAAGTGAGAGTGAATGAGGGCAGTGTTTATAAGGGAGAGCAGATGAGGGCAGTGTTTATAAGTGAGAGTGGATGAAGACAGTGTTTATAAGTGAGAGTGGATGAGGGCAGTGTTTATAAGTGAATGTCGATGAGGGCAGTGTTTATAAGTGAGTGTGGATGAGGGCAGTGTTTATAATTTAGAGTGGATGAAGGCAGTGTTTATAAGTGAGTGTGGATGAGGGCAGTGTTTATAAGTGAGAGTGGATAAGGGCCTTGTTTACAAGTGAGAGTGGATGAGGGCAGTGTTTATAATTGAGTATGGATGAGGGCAGTGTTTATAAGTGAGTGTGGAAAAGGGCAGTGTTTATAAGTGAGAGTGGATAAGGGCATTGTTTATGAGTGAGAGTGGATGAAGGCAGTGTTTATAAGTGAGTGTGGATGAGGGCAGTGTTTATAACTGAGAGTGGATGACAGCAGTGTTTATAAGTGAGCGTGGATGAGGGCAGTGTTTATAAGTGAGTGTGGATGAGGGCAATGTTAATAAGTGAGAGTGGGTGAGGGCAGTGTTTAGAAGTGAGAGTGGAAAGGGCAGTGTTTACAAGTGAGAGTGGATGAGGGCAGTGTTTATAATTGAGTATGGATGAGGGCAGTGTTTATAAGTGAGTGTGGAAAAGGGCAGTGTTTATAAGTGAGAGTGGATAAGGGCAGTGTTTATGAGTGAGAGTGGATGAAGGCAGTGTTTATAAGTGAGTGTGGATGAGGGCAGTGTTTATGAGTGAGTGTGGATGAGGGCAGTGTTTATAAGTGAGAGTGGATGAGGGCAGTGTTTGTAAGTGAATGTGGATGAGGGCAGTGTTTATAAGTGATTGTGGATGAGGGCAGTGTTTATAATTTAGAGTGGATGATGGCAGTGTTTATAAGTGATTGTGGATGAGGGCAGTGTTTATAAGTGACAGTGGATGACAGCAGTGTTTATAAGTGAGCGTGGATGAGGGCAGTGTTTATAAGTGAGTGTGGATGAGGGCAATGTTAATAAGTGAGAGTGGGTGAGGGCAGTGTTTAGAAGTGAGAGTGGAAAGGGCAGTGTTTACAAGTGAGAGTGGATGAGGGCAGTGTTTATAATTGAGTATAGATGAGGGCAGTGTTTATAAGTGAGTGTGGATGAGGGCAGTGTTTATAAGTGAGAGTGGATAAGGGCCTTGTTTACAAGTGAGAGTGGCTGAGGGCAGTGTTTATAATTGAGTATGGATGAGGGCAGTGTTTATAAGTGAGTGTGGATGAAGGCAGTGTTTATAAGTGAGTGTGGATGAGGGCAGTGTTTATAAGTGAGTGTGGATGAGGGCAGTGTTTACAAATGATTGTGGATGAGGGCAGTGTTTATAAGTGAGAGTGGATGACAGCAGTGTTCATAAGTGATTGTGGATGAGGGCAGTGTTTATAAGTGAGTGTGAATGAGGGAAGTGTTTATAAGTGAGAGTGGATGAGGGCAGTGTTTATAAGTGAGAGTGGATGACAGCGGTGTTTATAAGTGAGAGTGGATGACAGCGGTGTTTATTAGTGAGAGTGAATAAGGGCAGTGTTTATAAGTGATTGTGGATGACAGCAGTGTTCATAAGTGAGAGTGGATGAAGGCAGTGTTTATAAGTGAGTTTGGATGAGGGATGTGTTTATAAGTGAGAGTGGATGAAGACAGTGTTTATAAGTGAGAGTGGATGAGGACAATGTTTATAAGTGATTGTGGAAGAGGGCAGTGTTTATAAGGGAGAGTGGATGAGGGCAGTGTTTATAAATGAGAGTGGATGAGGTCAGATTTTATAAGTGAGTGTGGATGAGACCACAGTTTATGAGTGAGAGTGGATAAGGGCAGTGTTTATGAGTGAGAGTGGATGAGGGCAGTGTTAATAAGTGAGAGTGGATGAGGGCAGTGTTTATAAGTGAATGTGGATGAGGGCAGTGTTTATAATTTAGAGTGGATGAAGGCAGTGTTTATAGGTGATTGTGGATGAGGGCAGTGTTTATAAGTGACAGTGGATGACGGCAGTGTTTATAAGTAAGAGTGGATGACGGCAGTGTTTATGAATGAGAGTGGATGAGGGCAGTTTTTATAAGTGAGTGTGGATGAGGGCAGTGTTTATAAGTGAGAGTGGTTAAGGGAAGTGTTTATAAGTGAGTGTGGATGAGGAAGTTTTTATAAGTGAGTGTGGATGGCAGCAGTGTTTCTAAGTGAGAGTGAATGAGGGCAGTGTTTATAAGGGAGAGCAGATGAGGGCAGTGTTTATAAGTGAGAGTGGATGAAGACAGTGTTTATAAGTGAGAGTGGATGAGGGCAGTGTTTATAAGTGAATGTCGATGAGGGCAGTGTTTATAAGTGAGTGTGGATGAGGGCAGTGTTTATAATTTAGAGTGGATGAAGGCAGTGTTTATAAGTGAGTGTGGATGAGGGCAGTGTTTATAAGTGAGAGTGGATAAGGGCCTTGTTTACAAGTGAGAGTGGATGAGGGCAGTGTTTATAATTGAGTATGGATGAGGGCAGTGTTTATAAGTGAGTGTGGAAAAGGGCAGTGTTTATAAGTGAGAGTGGATAAGGGCATTGTTTATGAGTGAGAGTGGATGAAGGCAGTGTTTATAAGTGAGTGTGGATGAGGGCAGTGTTTATGAGTGAGTGTGGATGAGGGCAGTGTTTATAAGTGAGAGTGGATGAGGGCAGTGTTTGTAAGTGAATGTGGATGAGGGCAGTGTTTATAAGTGATTGTGGATGAGGGCAGTGTTTATAATTTAGAGTGGATGAGGGCAGTGTTTATAAGTGATTGTGGATGAGGGCAGTGTTTATAAGTGACAGTGGATGACAGCAGTGTTTATAAGTGAGCGTGGATGAGGGCAGTGTTTATAAGTGAGTGTGGATGAGGGCAATGTTAATAAGTGAGAGTGGGTGAGGGCAGTGTTTAGAAGTGAGAGTGGAAAGGGCAGTGTTTACAAGTGAGAGTGGATGAGGGCAGTGTTTATAATTGAGTATAGATGAGGGCAGTGTTTATAAGTGAGTGTGGATGAGGGCAGTGTTTATAAGTGAGTGTGGATGAGGGCAGTGTTTATAACTGAGAGTGGATGACGGCAGTGTTTATAAGTGAGTGTGGATGAGGGCAATGTTAATAAGTGAGAGTGGGTGAGGGCAGTGTTTATAAGTGAGAGTGGAAAGGGCAGTGTTTATAAGTGAGTGTGGATGAGGGCAGTGTTTATAAGTGAGTGTGGATGAGGGAAGTGTTTATAAGTGAGAGTGGATGAGGGCAGTGTTTATAAGTGAGAGTGGATGACAGCGGTGTTTATAAGTGAGAGTGGATAAGGGCAGTGTTTATAAGTGATTGTGGATGAGGGCAGTGTTTATAAGTGAGAGTGGATGACAGCAGTGTTCATAAGTGAGAGTGGATGAAGGCAGTGTTTATAAGTGAGTTTGGATGAGGGATGTGTTTATAAGTGAGAGTGGATGAAGACAGTGTTTATAAGTGAGAGTGGATGAGGACAATGTTTATAAGTGATTGTGGAAGAGGGCAGTGTTTATAAGGGAGAGTGGATGAGGGCAGTGTTTATAAATGAGAGTGGATGAGGTCAGATTTTATAAGTGAGTGTGGATGAGACCACAGTTTATGAGTGAGAGTGGATAAGGGCAGTGTTTATGAGTGAGAGTGGATGAGGGCAGTGTTAATAAGTGAGAGTGGATGAGGGCAGTGTTTATAAGTGAATGTGGATGAGGGCAGTGTTTATAATTTAGAGTGGATGAAGGCAGTGTTTATAGGTGATTGTGGATGACGGCAGTGTTTATAAGTGACAGTGGATGACGGCAGTGTTTATAAGTAAGAGTGGATGACGGCAGTGTTTATGAATGAGAGTGGATGAGACCACAGTTTATGAGTGAGAGTGGATGACGGCAGTGTTTATGAATGAGAGTGGATGAGGGCAGTTTTTATAAGTGAGAGTGGATGAGGGCAGTGCTTGTAAGTGAGAGTGGATTAGGGCAGCAGTAAAAGTGAGTGTGGATGAGGGCAGTGTTTATAAGTGAGAGTGGTTAAGGGAAGTGTTTATAAGTGAGTGTGGATGAGGAAGTTTTTATAAGTGAGTGTGGATGGCAGCAGTGTTTCTAAGTGAGAGTGAATGAGGGCAGTGTTTATAAGGGAGAGCAGATGAGGGCAGTGTTTATAAGTGAGAGTGGATGAAGACAGTGTTTATAAGTGAGAGTGGATGAGGGCAGTGTTTATAAGTGAATGTCGATGAGGGCAGTGTTTATAAGTGAGTGTGGATGAGGGCAGTGTTTATAATTTAGAGTGGATGAAGGCAGTGTTTATAAGTGAGTGTGGATGAGGGCAGTGTTTATAAGTGAGAGTGGATAAGGGCCTTGTTTACAAGTGAGAGTGGATGAGGGCAGTGTTTATAATTGAGTATGGATGAGGGCAGTGTTTATAAGTGAGTGTGGAAAAGGGCAGTGTTTATAAGTGAGAGTGGATAAGGGCAGTGTTTATGAGTGAGAGTGGATGAAGGCAGTGTTTATAAGTGAGTGTGGATGAGGGCAGTGTTTATGAGTGAGTGTGGATGAGGGCAGTGTTTATAAGTGAGAGTGGATGAGGGCAGTGTTTGTAAGTGAATGTGGATGAGGGCAGTGTTTATAAGTGATTGTGGATGAGGGCAGTGTTTATAATTTAGAGTGGATGAGGGCAGTGTTTATAAGTGATTGTGGATGAGGGCAGTGTTTATAAGTGACAGTGGATGACAGCAGTGTTTATAAGTGAGCGTGGATGAGGGCAGTGTTTATAAGTGAGTGTGGATGAGGGCAATGTTAATAAGTGAGAGTGGGTGAGGGCAGTGTTTAGAAGTGAGAGTGGAAAGGGCAGTGTTTACAAGTGAGAGTGGATGAGGGCAGTGTTTATAATTGAGTATAGATGAGGGCAGTGTTTATAAGTGAGTGTGGATGAGGGCAGTGTTTATAAGTGAGAGTGGATAAGGGCCTTGTTTACAAGTGAGAGTGGCTGAGGGCAGTGTTTATAATTGAGTATGGATGAGGGCAGTGTTTATAAGTGAGTGTGGATGAAGGCAGTGTTTATAAGTGAGTGTGGATGAGGGCAGTGTTTATAAGTGAGTGTGGATGAGGGCAGTGTTTACAAATGATTGTGGATGAGGGCAGTGTTTATAAGTGAGAGTGGATGACAGCAGTGTTCATAAGTGATTGTGGATGAGGGCAGTGTTTATAAGTGACAGTGGATGACAGCGGTGTTTATTAGTGAGAGTGAATAAGTGCAGTGTTTATAAGTGATTGTGGATGAGGGCAGTGTTTATAACTGAGAGTGGATGAAGGCAGTGTTTATAAGTGATTGTGCATGAGGGCGGTGTTTATAAGTGACAGTGGATGACAGCGGTGTTTATTAGTGAGAGTGAATAAGGGCAGTGTTTATAAGTGATTGTGGATGAGGGCAGTGTTTATAAGTGAGAGTGGATGACAGCAGTGTTCATAAGTGAGTGTGGATGAGGGCAGTGTTTATAAGTGATTGTGGATGAGGGCAGTGTTTATAAGTGAGAGTGGATGAGGGCAGTGTTTATAAGTGACAGTGGATGACAGCGGTGTTTATTAGTGAGAGTGAATAAGGGCAGTGTTTATTAGTGAGAGTGGATGAGGGCAGTGTTTATAAGTGAGAGTGGATGAAGGCAGTGTTTATAAGAGATTGTGGATGAGGGCAGTGTTTATAAGTGACAGTGGATGACAGCGGTGTTTATTAGTGAGAGTGAATAAGGGCAGTGTTTATAAGTGATTGTGGATGAGGGCAGTGTTTATAAGTGAGAGTGGATGACAGCAGTGTTCAGAAGTGAGAGTGGATGAAGGCAGTGTTTATAAGTGAGAGTGGATTAGGGCAGCAGTAAAAGTGAGTGTGGATGAGGGCAGTGTTTATAAGTGAGAGTGGTTAAGGGAAGTGTTTATAAGTGAGTGTGGATGAGGAAGTTTTTATAAGTGAGTGTGGATGGCAGCAGTGTTTCTAAGTGAGAGTGAATGAGGGCAGTGTTTATAAGGGAGAGCAGATGAGGGCAGTGTTTATAAGTGAGAGTGGATGAAGACAGTGTTTATAAGTGAGAGTGGATGAGGGCAGTGTTTATAAGTGAATGTCGATGAGGGCAGTGTTTATAAGTGAGTGTGGATGAGGGCAGTGTTTATAATTTAGAGTGGATGAAGGCAGTGTTTATAAGTGAGTGTGGATGAGGGCAGTGTTTATAAGTGAGAGTGGATAAGGGCCTTGTTTACAAGTGAGAGTGGATGAGGGCAGTGTTTATAATTGAGTATGGATGAGGGCAGTGTTTATAAGTGAGTGTGGAAAAGGGCAGTGTTTATAAGTGAGAGTGGATAAGGGCAGTGTTTATGAGTGAGAGTGGATGAAGGCAGTGTTTATAAGTGAGTGTGGATGAGGGCAGTGTTTATGAGTGAGTGTGGATGAGGGCAGTGTTTATAAGTGAGAGTGGATGAGGGCAGTGTTTGTAAGTGAATGTGGATGAGGGCAGTGTTTATAAGTGATTGTGGATGAGGGCAGTGTTTATAATTTAGAGTGGATGAGGGCAGTGTTTATAAGTGATTGTGGATGAGGGCAGTGTTTATAAGTGACAGTGGATGACAGCAGTGTTTATAAGTGAGCGTGGATGAGGGCAGTGTTTATAAGTGAGTGTGGATGAGGGCAATGTTAATAAGTGAGAGTGGGTGAGGGCAGTGTTTAGAAGTGAGAGTGGAAAGGGCAGTGTTTACAAGTGAGAGTGGATGAGGGCAGTGTTTATAATTGAGTATAGATGAGGGCAGTGTTTATAAGTGAGTGTGGATGAGGGCAGTGTTTATAAGTGAGAGTGGATAAGGGCCTTGTTTACAAGTGAGAGTGGCTGAGGGCAGTGTTTATAATTGAGTATGGATGAGGGCAGTGTTTATAAGTGACAGTGGATGACGGCAGTGTTTATAAGTAAGAGTGGATGACGGCAGTGTTTATGAATGAGAGTGGATGAGGGCAGTTTTTATAAGTGAGAGTGGATGAGGGCAGTGCTTGTAAGTGAGAGTGGATTAGGGCAGCAGTAAAAGTGAGTGTGGATGAGGGCAGTGTTTATAAGTGAGAGTGGTTAAGGGAAGTGTTTATAAGTGAGTGTGGATGAGGAAGTTTTTATAAGTGAGTGTGGATGGCAGCAGTGTTTCTAAGTGAGAGTGAATGAGGGCAGTGTTTATAAGGGAGAGCAGATGAGGGCAGTGTTTATAAGTGAGAGTGGATGAAGACAGTGTTTATAAGTGAGAGTGGATGAGGGCAGTGTTTATAAGTGAATGTCGATGAGGGCAGTGTTTATAAGTGAGTGTGGATGAGGGCAGTGTTTATAATTTAGAGTGGATGAAGGCAGTGTTTATAAGTGAGTGTGGATGAGGGCAGTGTTTATAAGTGAGAGTGGATAAGGGCCTTGTTTACAAGTGAGAGTGGATGAGGGCAGTGTTTATAATTGAGTATGGATGAGGGCAGTGTTTATAAGTGAGTGTGGAAAAGGGCAGTGTTTATAAGTGAGAGTGGATAAGGGCATTGTTTATGAGTGAGAGTGGATGAAGGCAGTGTTTATAAGTGAGTGTGGATGAGGGCAGTGTTTATGAGTGAGTGTGGATGAGGGCAGTGTTTATAAGTGAGAGTGGATGAGGGCAGTGTTTGTAAGTGAATGTGGATGAGGGCAGTGTTTATAAGTGATTGTGGATGAGGGCAGTGTTTATAATTTAGAGTGGATGAGGGCAGTGTTTATAAGTGATTGTGGATGAGGGCAGTGTTTATAAGTGACAGTGGATGACAGCAGTGTTTATAAGTGAGCGTGGATGAGGGCAGTGTTTATAAGTGAGTGTGGATGAGGGCAATGTTAATAAGTGAGAGTGGGTGAGGGCAGTGTTTAGAAGTGAGAGTGGAAAGGGCAGTGTTTACAAGTGAGAGTGGATGAGGGCAGTGTTTATAATTGAGTATAGATGAGGGCAGTGTTTATAAGTGAGTGTGGATGAGGGCAGTGTTTATAAGTGAGTGTGGATGAGGGCAGTGTTTATAACTGAGAGTGGATGACGGCAGTGTTTATAAGTGAGTGTGGATGAGGGCAATGTTAATAAGTGAGAGTGGGTGAGGGCAGTGTTTATAAGTGAGAGTGGAAAGGGCAGTGTTTATAAGTGAGTGTGGATGAGGGCAGTGTTTATAAGTGAGTGTGGATGAGGGAAGTGTTTATAAGTGAGAGTGGATGAGGGCAGTGTTTATAAGTGAGAGTGGATGACAGCGGTGTTTATAAGTGAGAGTGGATAAGGGCAGTGTTTATAAGTGATTGTGGATGAGGGCAGTGTTTATAAGTGAGAGTGGATGACAGCAGTGTTCATAAGTGAGAGTGGATGAAGGCAGTGTTTATAAGTGAGTTTGGATGAGGGATGTGTTTATAAGTGAGAGTGGATGAAGGCAGTGTTTATAAGTGAGAGTGGATGAGGACAATGTTTATAAGTGATTGTGGAAGAGGGCAGTGTTTATAAGGGAGAGTGGATGAGGGCAGTGTTTATAAATGAGAGTGGATGAGGTCAGATTTTATAAGTGAGTGTGGATGAGACCACAGTTTATGAGTGAGAGTGGATAAGGGCAGTGTTTATGAGTGAGAGTGGATGAGGGCAGTGTTAATAAGTGAGAGTGGATGAGGGCAGTGTTTATAAGTGAATGTGGATGAGGGCAGTGTTTATAATTTAGAGTGGATGAAGGCAGTGTTTATAGGTGATTGTGGATGAGGGCAGTGTTTATAAGTGACAGTGGATGACGGCAGTGTTTATAAGTAAGAGTGGATGACGGCAGTGTTTATGAATGAGAGTGGATGAGACCACAGTTTATGAGTGAGAGTGGATGACGGCAGTGTTTATGAATGAGAGTGGATGAGGGCAGTTTTTATAAGTGAGAGTGGATGAGGGCAGTGCTTGTAAGTGAGAGTGGATTAGGGCAGCAGTAAAAGTGAGTGTGGATGAGGGCAGTGTTTATAAGTGAGAGTGGTTAAGGGAAGTGTTTATAAGTGAGTGTGGATGAGGAAGTTTTTATAAGTGAGTGTGGATGGCAGCAGTGTTTCTAAGTGAGAGTGAATGAGGGCAGTGTTTATAAGGGAGAGCAGATGAGGGCAGTGTTTATAAGTGAGAGTGGATGAAGACAGTGTTTATAAGTGAGAGTGGATGAGGGCAGTGTTTATAAGTGAATGTCGATGAGGGCAGTGTTTATAAGTGAGTGTGGATGAGGGCAGTGTTTATAATTTAGAGTGGATGAAGGCAGTGTTTATAAGTGAGTGTGGATGAGGGCAGTGTTTATAAATGAGAGTGGATAAGAGCCTTGTTTACAAGTGAGAGTGGATGAGGGCAGTGTTTATAATTGAGTATGGATGAGGGCAGTGTTTATAAGTGAGTGTGGAAAAGGGCAGTGTTTATAAGTGAGAGTGGATAAGGGCAGTGTTTATGAGTGAGAGTGGATGAAGGCAGTGTTTATAAGTGAGTGTGGATGAGGGCAGTGTTTATGAGTGAGTGTGGATGAGGGCAGTGTTTATAAGTGAGAGTGGATGAGGGCAGTGTTTGTAAGTGAATGTGGATGAGGGCAGTGTTTATAAGTGATTGTGGATGAGGGCAGTGTTTATAATTTAGAGTGGATGAGGGCAGTGTTTATAAGTGATTGTGGATGAGGGCAGTGTTTATAAGTGACAGTGGATGACAGCAGTGTTTATAAGTGAGCGTGGATGAGGGCAGTGTTTATAAGTGAGTGTGGATGAGGGCAATGTTAATAAGTGAGAGTGGGTGAGGGCAGTGTTTAGAAGTGAGAGTGGAAAGGGCAGTGTTTACAAGTGAGAGTGGATGAGGGCAGTGTTTATAATTGAGTATAGATGAGGGCAGTGTTTATAAGTGAGTGTGGATGAGGGCAGTGTTTATAAGTGAGAGTGGATAAGGGCCTTGTTTACAAGTGAGAGTGGCTGAGGGCAGTGTTTATAATTGAGTATGGATGAGGGCAGTGTTTATAAGTGAGTGTGGATGAAGGCAGTGTTTATAAGTGAGTGTGGATGAGGGCAGTGTTTATAAGTGAGTGTGGATGAGGGCAGTGTTTACAAATGATTGTGGATGAGGGCAGTGTTTATAAGTGAGAGTGGATGACAGCAGTGTTCATAAGTGATTGTGGATGAGGGCAGTGTTTATAAGTGACAGTGGATGACAGCGGTGTTTATTAGTGAGAGTGAATAAGTGCAGTGTTTATAAGTGATTGTGGATGAGGGCAGTGTTTATAACTGAGAGTGGATGAAGGCAGTGTTTATAAGTGATTGTGCATGAGGGCGGTGTTTATAAGTGACAGTGGATGACAGCGGTGTTTATTAGTGAGAGTGAATAAGGGCAGTGTTTATAAGTGATTGTGGATGAGGGCAGTGTTTATAAGTGAGAGTGGATGACAGCAGTGTTCATAAGTGAGTGTGGATGAGGGCAGTGTTTATAAGTGATTGTGGATGAGGGCAGTGTTTATAAGTGAGAGTGGATGAGGGCAGTGTTTATAAGTGACAGTGGATGACAGCGGTGTTTATTAGTGAGAGTGAATAAGGGCAGTGTTTATTAGTGAGAGTGGATGAGGGCAGTGTTTATAAGTGAGAGTGGATGAAGGCAGTGTTTATAAGAGATTGTGGATGAGGGCAGTGTTTATAAGTGACAGTGGATGACAGCGGTGTTTATTAGTGAGAGTGAATAAGGGCAGTGTTTATAAGTGATTGTGGATGAGGGCAGTGTTTATAAGTGAGAGTGGATGACAGCAGTGTTCAGAAGTGAGAGTGGATGAAGGCAGTGTTTATAAGTGAGAGTGGATTAGGGCAGCAGTAAAAGTGAGTGTGGATGAGGGCAGTGTTTATAAGTGAGTGTGGATGAGGAAGTTTTTATAAGTGAGTGTGGATGGCAGCAGTGTTTCTAAGTGAGAGTGAATGAGGGCAGTGTTTATAAGGGAGAGCAGATGAGGGCAGTGTTTATAAGTGAGAGTGGATGAAGACAGTGTTTATAAGTGAGAGTGGATGAGGGCAGTGTTTATAAGTGAATGTCGATGAGGGCAGTGTTTATAAGTGAGTGTGGATGAGGGCAGTGTTTATAAGTGAGAGTGGATAAGGGCCTTGTTTACAAGTGAGAGTGGATGAGGGCAGTGTTTATAATTGAGTATGGATGAGGGCAGTGTTTATAAGTGAGTGTGGAAAAGGGCAGTGTTTATAAGTGAGAGTGGATAAGGGCAGTGTTTATGAGTGAGAGTGGATGAAGGCAGTGTTTATAAGTGAGTGTGGATGAGGGCAGTGTTTATGAGTGAGTGTGGATGAGGGCAGTGTTTATAAGTGAGAGTGGATGAGGGCAGTGTTTGTAAGTGAATGTGGATGAGGGCAGTGTTTATAAGTGATTGTGGATGAGGGCAGTGTTTATAATTTAGAGTGGATGAGGGCAGTGTTTATAAGTGATTGTGGATGAGGGCAGTGTTTATAAGTGACAGTGGATGACAGCAGTGTTTATAAGTGAGCGTGGATGAGGGCAGTGTTTATAAGTGAGTGTGGATGAGGGCAATGTTAATAAGTGAGAGTGGGTGAGGGCAGTGTTTAGAAGTGAGAGTGGAAAGGGCAGTGTTTACAAGTGAGAGTGGATGAGGGCAGTGTTTATAATTGAGTATAGATGAGGGCAGTGTTTATAAGTGAGTGTGGATGAGGGCAGTGTTTATAAGTGAGAGTGGATAAGGGCCTTGTTTACAAGTGAGAGTGGCTGAGGGCAGTGTTTATAATTGAGTATGGATGAGGGCAGTGTTTATAAGTGAGTGTGGATGAAGGCAGTGTTTATAAGTGAGTGTGGATGAGGGCAGTGTTTATAAGTGAGTGTGGATGAGGGCAGTGTTTACAAATGATTGTGGATGAGGGCAGTGTTTATAAGTGAGAGTGGATGACAGCAGTGTTCATAAGTGATTGTGGATGAGGGCAGTGTTTATAAGTGACAGTGGATGACAGCGGTGTTTATTAGTGAGAGTGAATAAGGGCAGTGTTTATAAGTGATTGTGGATGAGGGCAGTGTTTATAACTGAGAGTGGATGAAGGCAGTGTTTATAAGTGATTGTGCATGAGGGCGGTGTTTATAAGTGACAGTGGATGACAGCGGTGTTTATTAGTGAGAGTGAATAAGGGCAGTGTTTATAAGTGATTGTGGATGAGGGCAGTGTTTATAAGTGAGAGTGGATGACAGCAGTGTTCATAAGTGAGTGTGGATGAGGGCAGTGTTTATAAGTGATTGTGGATGAGGGCAGTGTTTATAAGTGAGAGTGGATGAGGGCAGTGTTTATAAGTGACAGTGGATGACAGCGGTGTTTATTAGTGAGAGTGGATGAGGGCAGTGTTTATAAGTGAGAGTGGATGAAGGCAGTGTTTATAAGAGATTGTGGATGAGGGCAGTGTTTATAAGTGAGAGTGGATGACAGCAGTGTTCAGAAGTGAGAGTGGATGAAGGCAGTGTTTATAAGTGAGTTTGGATGAGGGCTGTGTTTATAAGTCAGAGTGGATGAAGACAGTGTTTATAAGTGAGAGTGGATGAGGACAATGTTTATAAGTGATTGTGGAAGGGGGCAGTGTTTATAAGAGAGAGTGGATGAGGGCAGTGTTTATAAATGAGAGTGGATGAGGTCAGAGTTTATAAGTGAGTGTGGATGAGACCACAGTTTATGAGTTTGAGTGGATAAGGGCAGTGTTTATGAGAGAGTGGATGAGGGCAGTTTTTATAAGTGAGAGTGGATGGGGGCGGTGTTTATAAGTGATTGTGGATGAGGGCAGTGTTTATAAGCGAGTGTGGATGAGGGCAGTGTTTATAAGTGAGAGTGGATAAGGGAAGTGTTTATAAGTGAGAGTGGATGAGAGTGTGTCCAAGTCATTTTGGTCTGGTCAGTGAGTATGTCCAAGTCATGTTGGTCTGTCAGAGAGTGTGTCCACGTCATTTTGGTCTGGTCAGAGAGTGTGGCCAAGTCATTTTGGTCTGGTCAGACAATGTGTCCAAGTCATTTTGGTCTGGTCAGAGAGTGTGTCCAAATCATGTTGGTCTGGTCAGAGAGTGTGTCCAAATCGTTTTGGTCTGGTCAGAGAGTGTGTCCAAATCATCTTGGTCTGGTCAGCGAGTGTGTCCAAGTCATGTTGGTCTGGTCAGAGAGTGTGTCCACGTCATTTTGGTCTGGTCAGAGAGTGTGTCCAAGTCATTTTGGTCTGGTCAGAGAGTGTGTCCAAGTCATTTTGGTCTGGTCAGAGAGTGTGTCCAAGTCATTTTGGTCTGGTCAGAGTGTGTCCAAGCCATTTTGGTCTGGTCAGAGAGTGTTTCCAAGTCATTTTCGTCTGGTCAGAGAGTGTATCCAAGTCTTGGAATTTACATTTAACTTTTGTGAAGAATTTTGTTCTTAAGTCTTCATATGTACTACATTGTAGCAGGAAGTGTCTCTCTGTCTCCGCCTGTCTCTCTGGACAGAGCTGACATAGCCTGTCTTCTGTGGGCAGCCAGGCAGCCGGTCTCCCTCGCTTTATCTCTCCTTCACGTTCTCTCTCTCTCTCCCTGTCTCTCTCTCTCACTTTCCCTCTCTCTCACTTTCTCCCTCTCTAACTCCCTCCCTCCCTCTCTCTCTTCCTCACTTATTCTCTCTATCTCTCTCACTGCTAGATCAAGTGGACAGTTGTCGCCACATGTTGGTCCAGCCTCACAAAATGAATGAGTGTGAATGACAGCAGTGTTTATAAGTTATTGTGGATGAGGGCAGTGTTTATAAGTGAGAGTGGATGACAGCGGTGTTTATTAGTGAGAGTGAATAAGGGCAGTGTTTATAAGTGATTGTGGATGAGGGCAGTGTTTATAAGTGAGAGTGGATGAAGGCAGTGTTTATAAGTGATTGTGCATGAGGGCAGTGTTTATAAGTGACAGTGGATGACAGCGGTGTTTATTAGTGAGAGTGAATAAGGGCAGTGTTTATAAGTGATTGTGGATGAGGGCAGTGTTTATAAGTGAGAGTGGATGACAGCAGTGTTCATAAGTGAGTGTGGATGAGGGCAGTGTTTATAAGTGATTGTGGATGAGGGCAGTGTTTATAAGTGAGAGTGGATGACAGCAGTGTTCATAAGTGATTGTGGATGAGGGCAGTGTTTATAAGTGACAGTGGATGACAGCGGTGTTTATTAGTGAGAGTGAATAAGGGCAGTGTTTATTAGTGAGAGTGGATGAGGGCAGTGTTTATAAGTGAGAGTGGATGAAGGCAGTGTTTATAAGTGATTGTGGATGAGGGCAGTGTTTATAAGTGACAGTGGATGACAGCGGTGTTTATTAGTGAGAGTGAATAAGGGCAGTGTTTATAAGTGATTGTGGATGAGGGCAGTGTTTATAAGTGAGAGTGGATGACAGCAGTGTTCAGAAGTGAGAGTGGATGAAGGCAGTGTTTACAAGTGAGTTTGGATGAGGGCTGTGTTTATAAGTCAGAGTGGATGAAGACAGTGTTTATAAGTGAGAGTGGATGAGGACAATGTTTATAAGTGATTGTGGAAGGGGGCAGTGTTTATAAGAGAGAGTGGATGAGGGCAGTGTTTATAAATGAGTGTGGATGAGACCACAGTTTATGAGTGAGAGTGGATAAGGGCAGTGTTTATGAATGAGAGTGGATGAGGGCAGTTTTTATAAGTGAGAGTGGATGACAGCAGTGTTAATAAGTGAGCGTGGATGACGGCAGTGTTTATAAGCGAATGTGGATGAGGGCAGTGTTTATAAGTGAGAGTGGATAAGGGAAGTGTTTATAAGTGAGAGTGGATGAGAGTGTGTCCAAGTCATTTTGGTCTGGTCAGAGAGTGTGTCCAAATCATCTTGGTCTGGTCAGAGAGTGTGTCCAAGTCATGTTGGTCTGGTCAGAGAGTGTGTCCACGTCATTTTGGTCTGGTCAGAGAATGTGTCCAAGTCATTTTGGTCTGGTCAGAGAGTGTGTCCAAATCATGTTGGTCTGGTCAGAGAGTGTGTCCAAATCATTTTGGTCTGGTCAGAGAGTGTGTCCAAATCATCTTGGTCTGGTCAGAGAGTGTGTCCAAGTCATGTTGGTCTGGTCAGAGAGTGTGTCCACGTCATTTTGGTCTGGTCAGAGAGTGTATCCAAGTCATTTTGGTCTGGTCAGAGAGTGTGTCCAAGTCATTTTGGTCTGTTCAGAGAATGTGTCCAAGTCATGTTGGTCTGGTCAGAGAGTGTGTCCAAGTCATGTTGGTTTGGTCAGAGAGTGTGTCCCCATCATTTTGGTCTGGTCAGAGAGTGTGTCCAAGTCATTTTGGTCTGGTCAGAGAGTGTGTCCAAGTCATTTTGGTCTGGTCAGAGAGTGTGTCCAAGTCATTTTGGTCTGGTCAGAGTGTGTCCAAGCCATTTTGGTCTGGTCAGAGAGTGTTTCCAAGTCATTTTCGTCTGGTCAGAGAGTGTATCCAAGTCTTGGAATTTACATTTAACTTTTGTGAAGAATTTTGTTCTTAAGTCTTCATATGTACTACATTGTAGCAGGAAGTGTCTCTCTGTCTCCGCCTGTCTCTCTGGACAGAGCTGACATAGCCTGTCTTCTGTGGGCAGACAGGCAGCCGGTCTCCCTCGCTTTATCTCTCCTTCACGTTCTCTCTCTCTCTCCCTGTCTCTCTCTCTCTCACTTTCCCTCTCTCTCACTTTCTCCCTCTCTAACTCCCTCCCTCCCTCTCTCTCTTCCTCACTTACTCTCTCTCTCTCTCTCACTGCTAGATCAAGTGGACAGTTGTCGCCAGATGTTGGTCCAGCCACACAAAATGAATGAGTGTGAATGACAGCAGTGTTTATAAGTGACAGTGGATGACAGCAGTGTTTATTAGTGAGAGTGAATAAGGGCAGTGTTTATAAGTGATTGTGGATGAGGGCAGTGTTTATAAGTGAGTGTGGATGAGGGCAGTGTTTATAAGTGAGTGTGGATGAGGGCAGTGTTTATAAGTGAGAGTGGATGAGGGCACCAGTAAAAGTGAGTGTGGATGAGGGCAGTGTTTATAAGTGAGAGTGGATAAAAGAAGTGTTTATAAGTGAGAGTAAATGAGAGTGTGTCCAAGTCATTTTGGTCTGTTCAGAGAGTATGTCCAGGTCATTGTTGTCTGGTCAGAGAGTGTGCCCACGTCATTTTGGTCTGGTCAGAGAGTGTGTCCAATCCATTTTGGTCTGGTCAGAGCGTGTTGATGAGGGCTTTGCTTGTAAGTGAGAGTGGATGACAGCAGTGTTTATAAGTGACAGTGAGTTAAGGCATTGTTTATAAGGGAGAGTGAATGAGGGCGGTGTTGATAAATGAGAGCAGATGAGGTCAGAGTTTATAAGTGAGTGTGGATCAGGAAGTTTTTATAAGTGAGAGTTGATGACTGCAGTGTTTACAAGTGAGAGTGGAAGAGGGCAGTGTTTATAAGTGAGAGTGGATGAGGGCAGTGTTTATAAGTGAGAGTGGATAAGGGTAGTGTTTATAAGTGAGAGTGGATGAGGGCAGTGTTTATAAGTGAGAGTGGATGAGGGCAGTGTTAAAAATTGAGTGTGGATAAGGGCAGTGTTTATAAGTGAGTGTGGATGGGGGCAGTGTTTATAAGTGAGTGTGGATGAGGGCAGTGTTTATAAGTGAGTGTGGATGGGGGCAGTGTTTATGAGTGAGAGTGGATGAGGGCAGTATTTATAAGTGAGAGTGGATGACAGCAGTGTTTATAAGTGAGAGTGGATGAGGGCAGTGTTAAAAATTGAGTGTGGATGAGGGCAGTGTTTATAAGTGAGTGTGGATGGGGGCAGTGTTTATAAGTGAGTGTGGATGAGGGCAGTGTTTATAAGTGAGAGTGGATGACAGCAGTGTTTATAAGTGACAGTGAGTTAAGGCATTGTTTATAAGGGAGAGTGAATGAGGGCAGTGTTGATAAATGAGAGCAGATGAGGTCAGAGTTTATAAGTGAGTGTGGATCAGGAAGTTTTTATAAGTGAGAGTTGATGACTGCAGTGTTTACAAGTGAGAGTGGAAGAGGGCAGTGTTTATAAGTGAGAGTGGATAAGGGCAGTGTTTATAAGTGAGACTGGATGAGGGCAGTGTTTATAAGTGAGAGTGGATGAGGGCAGCGTTAAAAATTGAGTGTGGATGAGGGCAGTGTTTATAAGTGAGTGTGGATGAGAGCAGAGTTTATGAGTGAGAGTGGATAAGGGCAGTGTTTATGAGTGAGAGTGGATGAGGGCAGTATTTATAAGTGAGAGTGGATGACAGCAGTGTTTATAAGTGAGAGTGGATGAGGTCAGAGTTTATAAGTGAGCATGGGTGAGGGCAGTGTTTATAAGTGAGAGTGGATGAGGACAGTGTTTATAAGTGAGAGTGGATGAGGGCAGTGTTTATGAGTGATTGTGGATGAGGGCAGTGTTTATAAGTGAGAGTGGATGAAGGCAGTGTTTATAAGTGAGTGTGGATGAGGGCAGTGTTTATGAGTGATTGTGGATGAGGGCAGTGTTTATAAGTGAGAGTGGATGACGGCAGTGTTTATAAGTGAGTACAGATGAGGGCAATGTTTATAAGTGAGTGTGGATGACGGCAGTGTTTATAAGTGAGTGTGGATGAGGGCAGTGTTTATGAGTGATTGTGGATGAGGGCAGTGTTTATAAGTGAGAGTGGATGACAGCAGTGTTAATAAGTGAGCGTGGATAAGGGAAGTGTTTATAAGTGAGAGTGGATGAGAGTGTGTCCAAGTCATTTTGGTCTGGTCAGTGAGTATGTCCAAGTCATGTTGGTCTGTCAGAGAGTGTGTCCATGTCATTTTGGTCTGGTCAGAGAGTGTGTCCATGTCATTTTGGTCTGGTCAGAGAGTGTATCCAAGTCATTTTGATCTGGTCAGAGAGTGTGTCCAAGTCATATTGGTCTGGTCAGAGAGTGTGTCCAAGTCATTTTGGTCTGGTCAGAGAATGTGTCCAAGTCATGTTGGTCTGGTCAGAGAGTGTGTCCCAGTCATTTTGGTCTGGTCAGAGAGTGTGTCCAAGTCATTTTGGTCTGGTCAGAGAGTGTGTCCAAGTCATTTTGGTCTGGTCAGAGAGTGTGTCCAATCCATTTTGGTCTGGTCAGAGCATGTTGATGAGGGCTGTGCTTGTAAGTGAGAGTGGATGACAGCAGTGTTTATAAGTGACAGTGAGTTAAGGCATTGTTTATAAGGGAGAGTGAATGAGGGCAGTGTTGATAAATGAGAGCAGATGAGGTCAGAGTTTATAAGTGAGTGTGGATCAGGAAGTTTTTATAAGTGAGAGTTGATGACTGCAGTGTTTACAAGTGAGAGTTGAAGAGGGCAGTGTTTATAAGGGAGAGCAGATGAGGGCAGTGTTTATAAGTGAGAGTGGATAAGGGCAGTGTTTATAAGTGAGAGTGGATGAGGGCAGTGTTTATAAGTGAGAGTGGATGAGGGCAGTGTTAAAAATTGAGTGTGGATAAGGGCAGTGTTTATAAGTGAGTGTGGATGAGAGCAGAGTTTATGAGTGAAAGTGGATAAGGGCAGTGTTTATGAGTGAGAGTGGATGAGGGCAGTATTTATAAGTGAGAGTGGATGACAGCAGTGTTTATTAGTGAGAGTGGATGAGGGCAGTGTTAAAAATTGAGTGTGGATGAGGGCAGTGTTTATAAGTGAGTGTGGATGGGGGCAGTGTTTATAAGTGAGTGTGGATGAGGGCAGTGTTTATAAGTGAGAGTGGATGACAGCAGTGTTTATAAGTGACAGTGAGTTAAGGCATTGTTTATAAGGGAGAGTGAATGAGGGCAGTGTTGATAAATGAGAGCAGATGAGGTCAGAGTTTATAAGTGAGTGTGGATCAGGAAGTTTTTATAAGTGAGAGTTGATGACTGCAGTGTTTACAAGTGAGAGTGGAAGAGGGCAGTGTTTATAAGTGAGAGTGGATAAGGGCAGTGTTTATAAGTGAGACTGGATGAGGGCAGTGTTTATAAGTGAGAGTGGATGAGGGCAGTGTTAAAAATTGAGTGTGGATGAGGGCAGTGTTTATAAGTGATTGTGGATGAGGGCAGTGTTTATAAGTGAGAGTGGAAGAAGGCAGTGTTTATAAGTGAGTGTGGATGAGGGCAGTGTTTATGAGTGACTGTGGATGAGGGCAGTGTTTATAAGTGAGAGTGGATGACGGCAGTGTTTATAAGTGAGTACAGATTAGGGCAATGTTTATAAGTGAGTCTGGATGACGGCAGTGTTTATAAGTGAGTGTGGATGAGGGCAGTGTTTATGAGTGATTGTGGATGAGGGCAGTGTTTATAAGTGAGAGTGGATGACAGCAGTGTTAATAAGTGAGCGTGGATAAGGGAAGTGTTTATAAGTGAGAGTGGATGAGAGTGTGTCCAAGTCATTTTGGTCTGGTCAGTCAGTATGTACAAGTCATGTTGGTCTGTCAGAGAGTGTGTCCATGTCATTTTGGTCTGGTCAGAGAGTGTGTCCACGTCATTTTGGTCTGGTCAGAGAGTGTATCCAAGTCATTTTGGTCTGGTCAGAGAGTGTGTCCAAGTCATTTTGGTCTGGTCAGAGAATGTGTCCAAGTCATGTTGGTCTGGTCAGAGAGTGTGTCCCCGTCATTTTGGTCTGGTCAGAGAGTGTGTCCAAGTCATTTTGGTCTGGTCAGAGAGTGTGTCCAAGTCATTTTGGTCTGGTCAGAGTGTGTCCAAGCCATTTTGGTCTGGTCAGAGAGTGTTTCCAAGTCATTTTCGTCTGGTCAGAGAGTGTATCCAAGTCTTGGAATTTACATTTAACTTTTGTGAAGAATTTTGTTCTTAACTCTTCATATGTACTACATTGTAGCAGGAAGTGTCTCTCTGTCTCCGCCTGTCTCTCTGGACAGAGCTGACATAGCCTGTCTTCTGTGGGCAGCCAGGCAGCCGGTTTCCCTCGCTTTATCTCTCCTTCACGTTCTCTCTCTCTCTCCCTGTCTCTCTCTCTCACTTTCCCTCTCTCTCACTTTCTCCCTCTCTAACTCCCTCCCTCCCTCTCTCTCTTCCTCACTTACTCTCTCTGTCTCTCTCACTCTCTCACTCTCTCTCTGCTATATCAAGTGGACAGTTGTCGCCACATGTTGGTCAAGCCTCACAAAATGAATGAGTGTGAATGACAGCAGTGTTTATAAGTGAGAGTGGATGAGGGCAGTGCTTGTAAGTGAGAATGGATGACAGCAGTGTTTATAAGTGACAGTGAGTTAGGGTATTGTTTATAAGGGAGAGCAGATGAGGGCAGTGTTTATAAGTGAGAGTGGATAAGGGCAGTGTTTATAAGTGAGAGTGGATGACAGCAGTGTTTATAAGTGACAGTGAGTTAGGGTATTGTTTATAAGGGAGAGCAGATGAGGGCAGTGTTTATAAGTGAGAGTGGATGAGGGCAGTGTTTATAAGTGAGAGTGGATGAGGGCAGTGTTAAAAATTGAGTGTGGATAAGGGCAGTGTTTATAAGTGAGTGTGGATGAGAGCAGAGTTTATGAGTGAGAGTGGATAAGGGCAGTGTTTATGAGTGAGAGTGGATGAGGGCAGTATTTATAAGTGAGAGTGGATGACAGCAGTGTTTATAAGTGAGAGTGGATGAGGGCAGTGTTAAAAATTGAGTGTGGATGAGGGCAGTGTTTATAAGTGAGTGTGGATGGGGGCAGTGTTTATAAGTGAGTGTGGATGAGGGCAGTGTTTATAAGTGAGAGTGGATGACAGCAGTGTTTATAAGTGACAGTGAGTTAAGGCATTGTTTATAAGGGAGAGTGAATGAGGGCAGTGTTGATAAATGAGAGCAGATGAGGTCAGAGTTTATAAGTGAGTGTGGATCAGGAAGTTTTTATAAGTGAGAGTTGATGACTGCAGTGTTTACAAGTGAGAGTGGAAGAGGGCAGTGTTTATAAGTGAGAGTGGATAAGGGCAGTGTTTATAAGTGAGACTGGATGAGGGCAGTGTTTATAAGTGAGAGTCGATGAGGGCAGTGTTAAAAATTGAGTGTGGATGAGGGCAGTGTTTATAAGTGAGTGTGGATGAGAGCAGAGTTTATGAGTGAGAGTGGATAAGGGCAGTGTTTATGAGTGAGAGTGGATGACAGCAGTATTAATAAGTGAGCGTGGATAAGGGAAGTGTTTATAAGTGAGAGTGGATGAGAGTGTGTCCAAGTCATTTTGGTCTGGTCAGTCAGTATGTCCAAGTCATGTTGGTCTGTCAGAGAGTGTGTCCATGTCATTTTGGTCTGGTCAGAGAGTGTGTCCACGTCATTTTGGTCTGGTCAGAGAGTGTATCCAAGTCATTTTGGTCTGGTCAGAGAGTGTGTCCAAGTCATTTTGGTCTGGTCAGAGAATGTGTCCAAGTCATGTTGGTCTGGTCAGAGAGTGTGTCCCCGTCATTTTGGTCTGGTCAGAGAGTGTGTCCAAGTCATTTTGGTCTGGTCAGAGAGTGTGTCCAAGTCATTTTGGTCTGGTCAGAGTGTGTCCAAGCCATTTTGGTCTGGTCAGAGAGTGTTTCCAAGTCATTTTCGTCTGGTCAGAGAGTGTATCCAAGTCTTGGAATTTACATTTAACTTTTGTGAAGAATTTTGTTCTTAACTCTTCATATGTACTACATTGTAGCAGGAAGTGTCTCTCTGTCTCCGCCTGTCTCTCTGGACAGAGCTGACATAGCCTGTCTTCTGTGGGCAGCCAGGCAGCCGGTTTCCCTCGCTTTATCTCTCCTTCACGTTCTCTCTCTCTCTCCCTGTCTCTCTCTCTCACTTTCCCTCTCTCTCACTTTCTCCCTCTCTAACTCCCTCCCTCCCTCTCTCTCTTCCTCACTTACTCTCTCTGTCTCTCTCACTCTCTCACTCTCTCTCTGCTATATCAAGTGGACAGTTGTCGCCACATGTTGGTCAAGCCTCACAAAATGAATGAGTGTGAATGACAGCAGTGTTTATAAGTGAGAGTGGATGAGGGCAGTGCTTGTAAGTGAGAATGGATGACAGCAGTGTTTATAAGTGACAGTGAGTTAGGGTATTGTTTATAAGGGAGAGCAGATGAGGGCAGTGTTTATAAGTGAGAGTGGAAGAGGGCAGTGTTTATAAGTGAGAGTGGATGAGGGCAACAGTAAAAGTGAGTGTGGATGAGGGCAGTGTTTATAAGTGAGAGTGGATAAGAGAAGTGTTTATAAGTGAGAGTGAATGAGAGTGTGTCCAAGTCATTTTGGTCTGGTCAGAGAGTATGTCCAAGTAATGTTGGTCTGGTCAGAGAGTGTGCCCACGTCATTTTGGTCTGGTCAGAGAGTGTGTCCAAGCCATTTTGGTCTGGTCAGAGCGTGTTGATGAGGGCTGTGCTTGTAAGTGAGAGTGGATGACAGCAGTGTTTATAAGTGACAGTGAGTTAAGGCATTGTTTATAAGGGAGAGTGAATGAGGGCAGTGTTGATAAATGAGAGCAGATGAGGTCAGAGTTTATAAGTGAGTGTGGATCAGGAAGTTTTTATAAGTGAGAGTTGATGACTGCAGTGTTTACAAGTGAGATTGGAAGAGGGCAGTGTTTATAAGTGAGTGTGGATGGGGGCAGTGTTTATAAGTGAGTGTGGATGAGGGCAGTGTTTATAAGTGAGAGTGGATGAGGGCAGTATTTATAAGTGAGAGTGGATGAAGGCAGTGTTTATAAGTTATTGTGGATGAGGGCAGTGTTTATAAGTGAGAGTGGATGACAGCGGTGTTTATTAGTGAGAGTGAATAAGGGCAGTGTTTATAAGTGATTGTGGATGAAGGCAGTGTTTATAAGTGAGAGTGGATGACAGCGGTGTTTATTAGTGAGAGTGAATAAGGGCAGTGTTTATAAGTGATTGTGGATGAGGGCAGTGTTTATAAGTAAGAGTGGATGACAGCAGTGTTCATAAGTGAGTGTGGATGAGGGCAGTGTTTATAAGTGATTGTGGATGAGGGCAGTGTTTATAAGTGAGAGTGGATGACAGCAGTGTTCATAAGTGATTGTGGATGAGGGCAGTGTTTATAAGTGACAGTGGATGACAGCGGTGTTTATTAGTGAGAGTGAATAAGGGCAGTGTTTATTAGTGAGAGTGGATGAGGGCAGTGTCTATAAGTGAGAGTGGATGAAGGCAGTGTTTATAAGTGAGAGTGGATGAGGGCAGTGTTTATAAGTGATTGTGGATGAGGGCAGTGTTTATAAGTGAGAGTGGATGACAGCAGTGTTCAGAAGTGAGAGTGGATGAAGGCAGTGTTTATAAGTGAGTTTGGATGAGGGCTGTGTTTATAAGTCAGAGTGGATGAAGACAGTGTTTATAAGTGAGAGTGGATGAGGACAATGTTTATAAGTGATTGTGGAAGGGGGCAGTGTTTATAAGAGAGAGTGGATGAGGGCAGTGTTTATAAATGAGAGTGGATGAGGTCAGAGTTTATAAGTGAGTGTGGATGGGACCACAGTTTATGAGTGAGAGTGGATAAGGGCAGTGTTTATGAATGAGAGAGGATGAGGGCAGTTTTTATAAGTGAGAGTGGAAAACAGCAGTGTTAATAAGTGAGCGTGGATGACGGCAGTGTTTATAAGCGAGTGTGGATGAGGGCAGTGTTTATAAGTGAGAGTGGATAAGGGAAGTGTTTATAAGTGAGAGTGGATGAGAGTGTGTCCAAGTCATTTTGGTCTGGTCAGAGAATGTGTCCAAGTCATTTTGGTCTGGTCAGAGAGTGTGTCCAAATCATGTTGGTCTGGTCAGAGAGTGTGTCCAAGTCATGTTGGTCTGGTCAGAGAGTGTGTCCACGTCATTTTGGTCTGGTCAGAGATTGTATCCAAGTCATTTTGGTCTGGTCAGAGTGTGTCCAAGTCATATTGGTCTGGTCAGAGAGTGTGTCCAAGTCATTTTGGTCTGGTCAGAGAATGTGTCCAAGTCATGTTGGTCTGGTCAGAGAGTGTGTCCAAGTCATGTTGGTTTGGTCAGAGAGTGTGTCCCCGTCATTTTGGTCTGGTCAGAGAGTGTGTCCAAGTCATTTTGGTCTGGTCAGAGAGTGTGTCCAAGTCATTTTGGTCTGGTCAGAGAGTGTGTCCAAGTCATGTTGGTCTGGTCAGAGAATGTGTCCAAGTCATTTTGGTCTGGTCAGAGTGTGTCCAAGCCATTTTTGTCTGGTCAGAGAGTGTTTCCAAGTCATTTTCGTCTGGTCAGAGAGTGTATCCAAGTCTTGGAATTTACATTTAACTTTTGTGAAGAATTTTGTTCTTAAGTCTTCATATGTACTACATTGTAGCAGGAAGTGTCTCTCTGTCTCCGCCTGTCTCTCTGGACAGAGCTGACATAGCCTGTCTTCTCTGGGCAGCCAGGCAGCCGGTCTCCCTCGCTTTATCTCTCCTTCACATTCTCTCTCTCTCTCTCTCTCTCTCTCTCTCTCTCTCTCTCTCTCTCTCTCTCTCTCTCTCTCTCTCTCTCTCTCTCTCACTTTCTCCCTCTCTAATTCCCTCCCTCCCTCTCTCTCTTCCTCGCTTACTCTCTCTCTCTCACTCTCTCTCTGCTAAATCAAGCGGACAGTTGTTGCCACATGTTGGTCCAGCCTCACAAAATGAATGAGTGTGAATGACAGCAGTGTTTATAAGTGAGAGTGGATGAGGGCAGTGCTTGTAAGTGAGAGTGGATGACAACAGTGTTTATAAGTGACAGTGAGTTAGGGCATTGTTTATAAGGGAGAGCAGATGAGGGCAGTGTTTATAAGTGAGTGTGGATGAGGAAGTTTTTATAATTGAGTGTGGATGGCAGCAGTGTTTCTAAGTGAGAGTGAATGAGGGCAGTGTTTATAAGGGAGAGCAGATGAGGGCAGTGTTTATAAGTGAGAGTGGATGACAGCAGTGTTCATAAGTGAGAGTGGATGAAGGCAGTGTTTATAAGTGAGTTTGGATGAGGGATGTGTTTATAAGTGAGAGTGGATGAAGACAGTGTTTTTAAGTGAGAGTGGATGAGGACAATGTTTATAAGTGATTGTGGAAGAGGGCAGTGTTTATAAGGTAGAGTGGATGAGGACAGTGTTTATAAATGAGAGTGGATGAGGTCAGAGTTTATAAGTGAGTGTGGATGAGACCACAGTTTATGAGTGAGAGTGGATAAGGGCAGTGTTTATGAGTGAAAGTGGATGAGGGCAGTGTTTATAAGTGAGAGTGGATGACAGCAGTGTTAATAAGTGAGTGTGGATGAGGGCAGTGTTTATAAGTGAATGTGGATGAGGGCAGTGTTTATAAGTGAGTGTGGATGAGGGCAGTGTTTATAATTTAGAGTGGATGAAGGCAGTGTTTATAAGTGATTGTGGATGAGGGCAGTGTTTATAAGTGACAGTGGATGGCAGCAGTGTTTATAAGTGAGCGTGGATGAGGGTAGTGTTTACAAGTGAGTGTGGACGAGGGCAATGTTAATAAGTGAGAGTGGGTGAGGGCAGTGTTTATAAGTGAGAGTGGATAAGGGCCTTGTTTACAAGTGAGAGTGGCTGAGGGCAATGTTTATAAGTGAGAGTGGATGAAGGCAGTGCTTATAAGTGATTGTGGATGAGGGCAGTGTTTATAAGTGAGAGTGGATGACAGCGGTGTTTATTAGTGAGATTGAATAAGGGCAGTGTTTATAAGTGATTGTGGATGAGGGCAGTGTTTATAAGTGAGAGTGGATGACAGCAGTGTTCATAAGTGAGAGTGGATGAAGGCAGTGTTTATAGGTGAGTTTGGATGAGGGCATTGTTTATAATTGAGAGTGGATGAGGACAATGTTTATAAGTGATTGTGGAAGAGGGCAGTGTTTATAAGAGAGAGTGGATTAGGGCAGTGTTTATAAATGAGAGTGGATGAGGTCAGAGTTTATAAGTGAGTGTGGATGAGACCACAGTTTATGAGTGAGAGTGGATGAGGGCAGTGTTTATGAATGAGAGTGGATGAGGGCAGTGTTTATAATTTAGAGTGGATGAAGGCAGTGTTTATAAGTGATTGTGGATGAGGGCAGTGTTTATAAGTGACAGTGGATGGCAGCAGTGTTTATAAGTGAGCGTGGATGAGGGTAGTGTTTACAAGTGAGTGTGGACGAGGGCAATGTTAATAAGTGAGAGTGGATGAGGTCAGTGTTTATAAGTGAGAGTGGATAAGGGCCTTGTTTACAAGTGAGAGTGGCTGAGGGCAATGTTTATAAGTGAGAGTGGATGAAGGCAGTGCTTATAAGTGATTGTGGATGAGGGCAGTGTTTATAAGTGAGAGTGGATGACAGCGGTGTTTATTAGTGAGAGTGAATAAGGGCAGTGTTTATAAGTGATTGTGGATGAGGGCAGTGTTTATAAGTGAGAGTGGATGACAGCAGTGTTCATAAGTGAGAGTGGATGAAGGCAGTGTTTATAAGTGAGTTTGGATGAGGGCATTGTTTATAATTGAGAGTGGATGAGGACAATGTTTATAAGTGATTGTGGAAGAGGGCAGTGTTTATAAGAGAGAGTGGATTAGGGCAGTGTTTATAAATGAGAGTGGATGAGGTCAGAGTTTATAAGTGAGTGTGGATGAGACCACAGTTTATGAGTGAGAGTGGATGAGGGCAGTGTTTATGAATGAGAGTGGATGAGGGCAGTTTTTATAAGTGAGAGTGGATGACAGCAGTGTTAATAAGTGAGCGTGGATGAGGGCAGAGTTTATAAGCGAGTGTGGATGAGGGATGTGTTTATAAGTGAGAGTGGATGAAGACAGTGTTTTTAAGTGAGAGTGGATGAGGACAATGTTTATAAGTGATTGTGGAAGAGGGCAGTGTTTATAAGGTAGAGTGGATGAGGGCAGTGTTTATAAATGAGAGTGGATGAGGTCAGAGTTTATAAGTGAGTGTGGATGAGACCACAGTTTATGAGTGAGAGTGGATAAGGGCAGTGTTTATGAGTGAAAGTGGATGAGGGCAGTGTTTATAAGTGAGAGTGGATGACAGCAGTGTTAATAAGTGAGTGTGGATGAGGGCAGTGTTTATAAGTGAATGTGGATGAGGTCAGTGTTTATAAGTGAGTGTGGATGAGGGCAGTGTTTATAATTTAGAGTGGATGAAGGCAGTGTTTATAAGTGATTGTGGATGAGAGCAGTGTTTATAAGTGACAGTGGATGACAGCAGTGTTTATAAGTGAGCGTGGATGAGGGTAGTGTTTACAAGTGAGTGTGGACGAGGGCAATGTTAATAAGTGAGAGTGGGTGAGGGCAGTGTTTATAAGTGAGAGTGGATAAGGGCCTTGTTTACAAGTGAGAGTGGCTGAGGGCAATGTTTATAAGTGAGAGTGGATGAAGGCAGTGCTTATAAGTGATTGTGGATGAGGGCACTGTTTATAAGTGACAGTGGATGACAGCGGTGTTTATTAGTGAGAGTGAATAAGGGCAGAGTTTATAAGTGATTGTGGACGAGGGCAGTGTTTATAAGTGAGAGTGGATGAAGGCAGTGTTTATAAGTGAGTTTGGATGAGGGCTGTGTTTATAATTGAGTTTGGATGAGGGCTGTGTTTATAATTGAGAGTGGATGAGGACAATGTTTATAAGTGATTGTGGAAGAGGGCAGTGTTTATAAGAGAGAGTGGATGAGGGCAGTGTTTATAAATGAGAGTGGATGAGGTCAGAGTTTATAAGTGAGTGTGGATGAGACCACAGTTTATGAGTGAGAGTGGATGAGGGCAGTGTTTATGAATGAGAGTGGATGAGGGCAGTTTTTATAAGTGAGAGTGGATGACAGCAGTGTTAATAAGTGAGCGTGGATGAGGGCAGAGTTTATAAGCGAGTGTGGATGAGGGCAGTGTTTATAAGTGAGAGTGGATAAGGGAAGTGTTTATAAGTGAGAGTGGATGAGGGCAGTGTTTATAAGTGAGAGTGGATGACAGCAGTGTTAATAAGTGAGTGTGGATGAGGGCAGTGTTTATAAGTGAGAGTGGATAAGGGAAGTGTTTATAAGTGAGAGTGGATGAGAGTGTGTCCAAGTCATTTTGGTCCTGTCAGTGAGTATGTCCAAGTCATGTTGGTCTGTCAGAGAGTGTGTCCACGTCATTTTGGTCTGGTCAGAGAGTGTGTCCACGTCATTTTGGTCTGGTCAGAGAATGTGTCCAAGTCATTTTGGTCTGGTCAGAGAGTGTGTCCAAATCATGTTGGTCTGGTCAGAGAGTGTGTCCAAGTCATGTTGGTCTGGTCAGAGAGTGTGTCCACGTCATTTTGGTCTGGTCAGAGATTGTATCCAAGTCATTTTGGTCTGGTCAGAGTGTGTCCAAGTCATATTGGTCTGGTCAGAGAGTGTGTCCAAGTCATTTTGGTCTGGTCAGAGAATGTGTCCAAGTCATGTTGGTCTGGTCAGAGAGTGTGTCCAAGTCATGTTGGTTTGGTCAGAGAGTGTGTCCCCGTCATTTTGGTCTGGTCAGAGAGTGTGTCCAAGTCATTTTGGTCTGGTCAGAGAGTGTGTCCAAGTCATTTTGGTCTGGTCAGAGAGTGTGTCCAAGTCATGTTGGTCTGGTCAGAGAATGTGTCCAAGTCATTTTGGTCTGGTCAGAGTGTGTCCAAGCCATTTTTGTCTGGTCAGAGAGTGTTTCCAAGTCATTTTCGTCTGGTCAGAGAGTGTATCCAAGTCTTGGAATTTACATTTAACTTTTGTGAAGAATTTTGTTCTTAAGTCTTCATATGTACTACATTGTAGCAGGAAGTGTCTCTCTGTCTCCGCCTGTCTCTCTGGACAGAGCTGACATAGCCTGTCTTCTCTGGGCAGCCAGGCAGCCGGTCTCCCTCGCTTTATCTCTCCTTCACATTCTCTCTCTCTCTCTCTCTCTCTCTCTCTCTCTCTCTCTCTCTCTCTCTCTCTCTCTCTCTCTCTCTCTCTCTCACTTTCTCCCTCTCTAATTCCCTCCCTCCCTCTCTCTCTTCCTCGCTTACTCTCTCTCTCTCACTCTCTCTCTGCTAAATCAAGCGGACAGTTGTTGCCACATGTTGGTCCAGCCTCACAAAATGAATGAGTGTGAATGACAGCAGTGTTTATAAGTGAGAGTGGATGAGGGCAGTGCTTGTAAGTGAGAGTGGATGACAACAGTGTTTATAAGTGACAGTGAGTTAGGGCATTGTTTATAAGGGAGAGCAGATGAGGGCAGTGTTTATAAGTGAGTGTGGATGAGGAAGTTTTTATAATTGAGTGTGGATGGCAGCAGTGTTTCTAAGTGAGAGTGAATGAGGGCAGTGTTTATAAGGGAGAGCAGATGAGGGCAGTGTTTATAAGTGAGAGTGGATGACAGCAGTGTTCATAAGTGAGAGTGGATGAAGGCAGTGTTTATAAGTGAGTTTGGATGAGGGATGTGTTTATAAGTGAGAGTGGATGAAGACAGTGTTTTTAAGTGAGAGTGGATGAGGACAATGTTTATAAGTGATTGTGGAAGAGGGCAGTGTTTATAAGGTAGAGTGGATGAGGACAGTGTTTATAAGTGAGTGTGGATGAGACCACAGTTTATGAGTGAGAGTGGATAAGGGCAGTGTTTATGAGTGAAAGTGGATGAGGGCAGTGTTTATAAGTGAGAGTGGATGACAGCAGTGTTAATAAGTGAGTGTGGATGAGGGCAGTGTTTATAAGTGAATGTGGATGAGGGCAGTGTTTATAAGTGAGTGTGGATGAGGGCAGTGTTTATAAGTGAGAGTGGATGACAGCAGTGTTCATAAGTGAGAGTGGATGAAGGCAGTGTTTATAAGTGAGTTTGGATGAGGGATGTGTTTATAAGTGAGAGTGGATGAAGACAGTGTTTTTAAGTGAGAGTGGATGAGGACAATGTTTATAAGTGATTGTGGAAGAGGGCAGTGTTTATAAGGTAGAGTGGATGAGGTCAGAGTTTATAAGTGAGTGTGGATGAGACCACAGTTTATGAGTGAGAGTGGATAAGGGCAGTGTTTATGAGTGAAAGTGGATGAGGGCAGTGTTTATAAGTGAGAGTGGATGACAGCAGTGTTAATAAGTGAGTGTGGATGAGGGCAGTGTTTATAAGTGAATGTGGATGAGGGCAGTGTTTATAAGTGAGTGTGGATGAGGGCAGTGTTTATAATTTAGAGTGGATGAAGGCAGTGTTTATAAGTGATTGTGGATGAGGGCAGTGTTTATAAGTGACAGTGGATGGCAGCAGTGTTTATAAGTGAGCGTGGATGAGGGTAGTGTTTACAAGTGAGTGTGGACGAGGGCAATGTTAATAAGTGAGAGTGGGTGAGGGCAGTGTTTATAAGTGAGAGTGGATAAGGGCCTTGTTTACAAGTGAGAGTGGCTGAGGGCAATGTTTATAAGTGAGAGTGGATGAAGGCAGTGCTTATAAGTGATTGTGGATGAGGGCAGTGTTTATAAGTGAGAGTGGATGACAGCGGTGTTTATTAGTGAGATTGAATAAGGGCAGTGTTTATAAGTGATTGTGGATGAGGGCAGTGTTTATAAGTGAGAGTGGATGACAGCAGTGTTCATAAGTGAGAGTGGATGAAGGCAGTGTTTATAGGTGAGTTTGGATGAGGGCATTGTTTATAATTGAGAGTGGATGAGGACAATGTTTATAAGTGATTGTGGAAGAGGGCAGTGTTTATAAGAGAGAGTGGATTAGGGCAGTGTTTATAAATGAGAGTGGATGAGGTCAGAGTTTATAAGTGAGTGTGGATGAGACCACAGTTTATGAGTGAGAGTGGATGAGGGCAGTGTTTATGAATGAGAGTGGATGAGGGCAGTGTTTATAATTTAGAGTGGATGAAGGCAGTGTTTATAAGTGATTGTGGATGAGGGCAGTGTTTATAAGTGACAGTGGATGGCAGCAGTGTTTATAAGTGAGCGTGGATGAGGGTAGTGTTTACAAGTGAGTGTGGACGAGGGCAATGTTAATAAGTGAGAGTGGATGAGGGCAGTGTTTATAAGTGAGAGTGGATAAGGGCCTTGTTTACAAGTGAGAGTGGCTGAGGGCAATGTTTATAAGTGAGAGTGGATGAAGGCAGTGCTTATAAGTGATTGTGGATGAGGGCAGTGTTTATAAGTGAGAGTGGATGACAGCGGTGTTTATTAGTGAGAGTGAATAAGGGCAGTGTTTATAAGTGATTGTGGATGAGGGCAGTGTTTATAAGTGAGAGTGGATGACAGCAGTGTTCATAAGTGAGAGTGGATGAAGGCAGTGTTTATAAGTGAGTTTGGATGAGGGCATTGTTTATAATTGAGAGTGGATGAGGAAAATGTTTATAAGTGATTGTGGAAGAGGGCAGTGTTTATAAGAGAGAGTGGATTAGGGCAGTGTTTATAAATGAGAGTGGATGAGGTCAGAGTTTATAAGTGAGTGTGGATGAGACCACAGTTTATGAGTGAGAGTGGATGAGGGCAGTGTTTATGAATGAGAGTGGATGAGGGCAGTTTTTATAAGTGAGAGTGGATGACAGCAGTGTTAATAAGTGAGCGTGGATGAGGGCAGAGTTTATAAGCGAGTGTGGATGAGGGATGTGTTTATAAGTGAGAGTGGATGAAGACAGTGTTTTTAAGTGAGAGTGGATGAGGACAATGTTTATAAGTGATTGTGGAAGAGGGCAGTGTTTATAAGGTAGAGTGGATGAGGGCAGTGTTTATAAATGAGAGTGGATGAGGTCAGAGTTTATAAGTGAGTGTGGATGAGACCACAGTTTATGAGTGAGAGTGGATAAGGGCAGTGTTTATGAGTGAAAGTGGATGAGGGCAGTGTTTATAAGTGAGAGTGGATGACAGCAGTGTTAATAAGTGAGTGTGGATGAGGGCAGTGTTTATAAGCGAATGTGGATGAGGTCAGTGTTTATAAGTGAGTGTGGATGAGGGCAGTGTTTATAATTTAGAGTGGATGAAGGCAGTGTTTATAAGTGATTGTGGATGAGAGCAGTGTTTATAAGTGACAGTGGATGACAGCAGTGTTTATAAGTGAGCGTGGATGAGGGTAGTGTTTACAAGTGAGTGTGGACGAGGGCAATGTTAATAAGTGAGAGTGGGTGAGGGCAGTGTTTATAAGTGAGAGTGGATAAGGGCCTTGTTTACAAGTGAGAGTGGCTGAGGGCAATGTTTATAAGTGAGAGTGGATGAAGGCAGTGCTTATAAGTGATTGTGGATGAGGGCACTGTTTATAAGTGACAGTGGATGACAGCGGTGTTTATTAGTGAGAGTGAATAAGGGCAGAGTTTATAAGTGATTGTGGACGAGGGCAGTGTTTATAAGTGAGAGTGGATGACAGCAGTGTTCATAAGTGAGAGTGGATGAAGGCAGTGTTTATAAGTGAGTTTGGATGAGGGCTGTGTTTATAATTGAGAGTGGATGAGGACAATGTTTATAAGTGATTGTGGAAGAGGGCAGTGTTTATAAGAGAGAGTGGATGAGGGCAGTGTTTATAAATGAGAGTGGATGAGGTCAGAGTTTATAAGTGAGTGTGGATGAGACCACAGTTTATGAGTGAGAGTGGATGAGGGCAGTGTTTATGAATGAGAGTGGATGAGGGCAGTTTTTATAAGTGAGAGTGGATGACAGCAGTGTTAATAAGTGAGCGTGGATGAGGGCAGAGTTTATAAGCGAGTGTGGATGAGGGCAGTGTTTATAAGTGAGAGTGGATAAGGGAAGTGTTTATAAGTGAGAGTGGATGAGGGCAGTGTTTATAAGTGAGAGTGGATGACAGCAGTGTTAATAAGTGAGTGTGGATGAGGGCAGTGTTTATAAGTGAGAGTGGATAAGGGAAGTGTTTATAAGTGAGAGTGGATGAGAGTGTGTCCAAGTCATTTTGGTCCTGTCAGTGAGTATGTCCAAGTCATGTTGGTCTGTCAGAGAGTGTGTCCACGTCATTTTGGTCTGGTCAGAGAGTGTGGCCACGTCATTTTGGTCTGGTCAGAGAATGTGTCCAAGTCATTTTGGTCTGGTCAGAGAGTGTGTCCAAATCATGTTGGTCTGGTCAGAGAGTGTGTCCAAGTCATGTTGGTTTGGTCAGAGAGTGTGTCCCCGTCATTTTGGTCTGGTCAGAGAGTGTGTCCAAATCATGTTGGTCTGGTCAGAGAGTGTGTCCAAGTCATGTTGGTCTGGTCAGAGAGTGTGTCCACGTCATTTTGGTCTGGTGAGAGTGTGTCCAAGCCATTTTGGTCTGGTCAGAGAGTGTTTCCAAGTCATTTTCGTCTGGTCAGAGAGTGTATCCAAGTCTTGGAATTTACATTTAACTTTTGTGAAGAATTTTGTTCTTAAGTCTTCATATGTACTACATTGTAGCAGGAAGTGTCTCTCTGTCTCCGCCTGTCTCTCTGGACAGAGCTGACATAGCCTGTCTTCTGGGGGCAGCCAGGCAGCCGGTCTCCCTCGCTTTATCTCTCCTTCACGTTCTCTCTCTCTCTCCCTGTCTCTCTCTCTCACTTTCCCTCTCTCTCACTTTCTCCCTCTCTAACTCCCTCCCTCCCTCTCTCTCTTCCTCACTTACTCTCTCTCTCTCTCTCTCTCTCTCTCTCTCTCTCTCTCTCTCTCTCTCTCTCTCTCTCTCTCTGCTAGATCAAGTGGACAGTTGTCGCCACATGTTGGTCCAGCCTCACAAAATGAATGAGTGTGAATGACAGCAGTGTTTATAAGTGAGAGTGGATGAGGGCAGTGTTTATTAGTGAGAGTGGATGACAGCAGTGTTTATAAGTGACAGTGAGTTAGGGCATTGTTTATAAGGGAGAGCAGATGAGGGCAGTGTTCATAAGTGAGTGTGGATGAGGGCAGTGTTCATAAGTGAGAGTGGATGAGGGCAGTGTTTATAAGTGAGAGTGGATGAGGGCAACAGTAAAAGTTAGTGTGGATGAGGGCAGTGTTTATAAGTGAGAGTGGATGAGGGCAGTGTTTATAAGTGAGTTTGGATGAGGGATGTGTATATAAGTGAGAGTGGATGAAGACAGTGTTTTTAAGTGAGAGTGGATGAGGACAATGTTTATAAGTGATTGTGGAAGAGGGCAGTGTTTATAAGGTAGAGTGGATGAGGGCAGTGTTTATAAATGAGAGTGGATGAGGTCAGAGTTTATAAGTGAGTGTGGATGAGACCACAGTTTATGAGTGAGAGTGGATAAGGGCAGTGTTTATGAGTGAAAGTGGATGAGGGCAGTGTTTATAAGTGAGAGTGGATGACAGCAGTGTTAATAAGTGAGTGTGGATGAGGGCAGTGTTTATAAGTGAATGTGGATGAGGGCAGTGTTTATAAGTGAGTGTGGATGAGGGCAGTGTTTATAATTTAGAGTGGATGAAGGCAGTGTTTATAAGTGATTGTGGATGAGGGCAGTGTTTATAAGTGACAGTGGATGGCAGCAGTGTTTATAAGTGAGCGTGGATGAGGGTAGTGTTTACAAGTGAGTGTGGACGAGGGCAATGTTTATAAGTGAGTGTGGATGAGGGCAGTGTTTATAAGTGAGAGTGGATAAGGGCCTTGTTTACAAGTGAGAGTGGCTGAGGGCAATGTTTATAAGTGAGAGTGGATGAAGGCAGTGCTTATAAGTGATTGTGGATGAGGGCAGTGTTTATAAGTGAGAGTGGATGACAGCGGTGTTTATTAGTGAGAGTGAATAAGGGCAGTGTTTATAAGTGATTGTGGATGAGGGCAGTGTTTATAAGTGAGAGTGGATGACAGCAGTGTTCATAAGTGAGAGTGGATGAAGGCAGTGTTTATAAGTGAGTTTGGATGAGGGCATTGTTTATAATTGAGAGTGGATGAGGACAATGTTTATGAGTGAGAGTGGATGAGGGCAGTGTTTATGAATGAGAGTGGATGAGGGCAGTTTTTATAAGTGAGAGTGGATGACAGCAGTGTTAATAAGTGAGCGTGGATGAGGGCAGAGTTTATAAGTGAGAGTGGATAAGGGAAGTGTTTATAAGTGAGAGTGGATGAGAGTGTGTCCAAGTCATTTTGGTCTGGTCAGTGAGTATGTCCAAGTCATGTTGGTCTGTCAAAGAGTGTGTCCACGTCATTTTGGTCTGGTCAGAGAGTGTGGCCACGTCATTTTGGTCTGGTCAGAGAATGTGTCCAAGTCATTTTGGTCTGGTCAGAGAGTGTGTCCAAATCATGTTGGTCTGGTCAGAGAGTGTGTCCAAGTCATGTTGGTCTGGTCAGAGAGTGTGTCCACGTCATTTTGGTCTGGTCAGAGAGTGTGTCCAAGTCATATTGGTCTGGTCAGAGAGTGTGTCCAAATCATTTTGGTCTGGTCAGAGAATGTGTCCAAGTCATGTTGGTCTGGTCAGAGAGTGTGTCCAAGTCATGTTGGTTTGGTCAGAGAGTGTGTCCCCGTCATTTTGGTCTGGTCAGAGAGTGTGTCCAAATCATGTTGGTCTGGTCAGAGAGTGTGTCCAAGTCATGTAGGTCTGGTCAGAGAGTGTGTCCACGTCATTTTGGTCTGGTCAGAGAGTGTATCCAAGTCATTTTGGTCTGGTCAGAGAGTGTGTCCAAGTCATATTGGTCTGGTCAGAGAGTGTATCCAAGTCATTTTGGTCTGGTCAGAGAATGTGTCCAAGTCATGTTGGTCTGGTCAGAGAGTGTGTCCAAGTCATGTTGGTTTGGTCAGAGAGTGTCCCCGTCATTTTGGTCTGGTCAGAGAGTGTGTCCAAGTCATTTTGGTCTGGTCAGAGAGTGTGTCCAAGTCATTTTGGTCTGGTCAGAGAGTGTATCCAAGTCATTTTGGTCTGGTGAGAGTGTGTCCAAGCCATTTTGGTCTGGTCAGAGAGTGTTTCCAAGTCATTTTCGTCTGGTCAGAGAGTGTATCCAAGTCTTGGAATTTACATTTAACTTTTGTGAAGAATTTTGTTCTTAAGTCTTCATATGTACTACATTATAGCAGGAAGTGTCTCTCTGTCTCCGCCTGTCTCTCTGGACAGAGCTGACATAGCCTGTCTTCTGTGGGCAGCCAGGCAGCCGGTCTCCCTCGCTTTATCTCTCCTTCACGTTCTCTCTCTCTCTCCCTGTCTCTCTCTCTCACTTTCCCTCTCTCTCACTTTCTCCCTCTCTAACTCCCTCCCTCCCTCTCTCTCTTCCTCACTTACTCTCTCTCTCTCTCTCTCTCTGCTAGATCAAGTGGACAGTTGTCGCCACATGTTGGTCCAGCCTCACAAAATGAATGAGTGTGAATGACAGCAGTGTTTATAAGTGAGAGTGGATGAGGGCAGTGCTTGTAAGTGAGAGTGGATGACAGCAGTGTTTATAAGTGACAGTGAGTTAGGGCATTGTTTATAAGGGAGAGCAGATGAGGGCAGTGTTCATAAGTGAGTGTGGATGAGGGCAGTGTTCATAAGTGAGAGTGGATGAGGGCACTGTTTATGAGTGAGAGTGGATAAGGGCAGTGTTTATAAGTGAGTACAGATGAGGGCAATGTTTATAAGTGAGAGTGGATGACGGCAGTGTTTATAAGTGAGTGTGAATGAGGGCAGTGTTTATAAGTGAGAGTGGATGACAGCAGTGTTAATAAGTGAGCGTGGATAAGGGAAGTGTTTATAAGTGAGAGTGGATGAGAGTGTGTCCAAGTCATTTTGGTCTGGTCAGTGAGTATGTCCAAGTCATGTTGGTCTGGTCAGAGAGTGTGTCCACGTCATTTTGGTCTGGTCAGACAGTATGGCCAAGTCATTTTGGTCTGGTCAGAGAATGTGTCCAAGTCATTTTGGTCTGGTCAGAGAGTGTGTCCAAATCATGTTGGTCTGGTCAGAGAGTGTGTCCAAGTCATTTTGGTCTGGTCAAAGAATGTGTCCAAGTCATGTTGGTCTGGTCAGAGAATGTGTCCAAGTCATGTTGGTCTGGTCAGAGAGTGTGTCCAAGTCATGTTGGTTTGGTCAGAAAGTGTGTCCCCGTCATTTTGGTCTGGTCAGAGAGTGTGTCCAAATCATGTTGGTCTGGTCAGAGAGTGTGTCCAAGTCATGTTGGTCTGGTCAGAGAGTGTGTCCACGTCATTTTGGTCTGGTCAGAGAGTGTATCCAAGTCATTTTGGTCTGGTCAGAGAGTGTGTCCAAGTCATATTGGTCTGGTCAGAGAGTGTGTCCAAATCATGTTGGTCTGGTCAGTGTGTCCAAGTCATGTTGGTCTGGTCAGAGAGTGTGTCCACGTCATTTTGGTCTGGTCAGAGAGTGTATCCGAGTCATTTTGGTCTGGTCAGAGAGTGTGTCCAAGTCATATTGGTCTGGTCAGAGAGTGTATCCAAGTCATTTTGGTCTGGTCAGAGAATGTGTCCAAGTCATGTTGGTCAGGTCAGAGAGTGTGTCCAAGTCATGTTGGTTTGGTCAGAGAGCATCCCCGTCATTTTGGTCTTGTCAGAGAGTGTGTCCAAGTCATTTTGGTCTGGTCAGAGAGTGTGTCCAAGTCATTTTGGTCTGGTCAGAGAGTGTGTCCCCGTCATTTTGGTCTGGTCAGAGAGTGTGTCCAAATCATGTTGGTCTGGTCAGAGTGTGTCCAAGTCATGTTGGTCTGGTCAGAGAGTGTGTCCACGTCATTTTGGTCTGGTCAGAGAGTGTATCCGAGTCATTTTGGTCTGGTCAGAGAGTGTGTCCAAGTCATATTGGTCTGGTCAGAGAGTGTATCCAAGTCATTTTGGTCTGGTCAGAGAATGTGTCCAAGTCATGTTGGTCAGGTCAGAGAGTGTGTCCAAGTCATGTTGGTTTGGTCAGAGAGCATCCCCGTCATTTTGGTCTTGTCAGAGAGTGTGTCCAAGTCATTTTGGTCTGGTCAGAGAGTGTGTCCAAGTCATTTTGGTCTGGTCAGAGAGTGTATCCAAGTCATTTTGGTCTGGTGAGTGTGTGTCCAAGCCATTTTGGTCTGGTCAGAGAGTGTGTCCAAGTCATTTTGGTCTGGTCAGAGTGTGTCCAAGCCATTTTGGTCTGGTCAGAGAGTGTTTCCAAGTCATTTTCGTCTGGTCAGAGAGTGTATCCAAGTCTTGGAATTTACATTTAACTTTTGTGAAGAATTTTGTTCTTAAGTCTTCATATGTACTACATTGTAGCAGGAAGTGTCTCTCTGTCTCCGCCTGTCTCTCTGGACAGAGCTGACATAGCCTGTCTTCTCTGGGCAGCCAGGCAGCCGGTCTCCCTCGCTTTATCTCTCCTTCACGTTCTCTCTCTCTCTCCCTGTCTCTCTCTCTCACTTTCCCTCTCTCTCACTTTCTCCCTCTCTAACTCCCTCCCTCCCTCTCTCTCTTCCTCACTTACTCTCTCTCTCTCTGCTAGATCAAGTGGACAGTTGTCGCCACATGTTGGTCCAGCCTCACAAAATGAATGAGTGTGAATGACAGCAGTGTTTATAAGGGAGAGCAGATGAGGGCAGTGTTCATAAGTGAGTGTGGATGAGGGCAGTGTTCATAAGTGAGAGTGGATGAGGGCACTGTTTATGAGTGAGAGTGGATAAGGGCAGTGTTTATAAGTGAGTACAGATGAGGGCAATGTTTATAAGTGAGAGTGGATGACGGCAGTGTTTATAAGTGAGTGTGAATGAGGGCAGTGTTTATAAGTGAGAGTGGATGACAGCAGTGTTAATAAGTGAGCGTGGATAAGGGAAGTGTTTATAAGTGAGAGTGGATGAGAGTGTGTCCAAGTCATTTTGGTCTGGTCAGTGAGTATGTCCAAGTCATGTTGGTCTGGTCAGAGAGTGTGTCCACGTCATTTTGGTCTGGTGAGACAGTATGGCCAAGTCATTTTGGTCTGGTCAGAGAATGTGTCCAAGTCATTTTGGTCTGGTCAGAGAGTGTGTCCAAATCATGTTGGTCTGGTCAGAGAGTGTGTCCAAATCATGTTGGTCTGGTCAGAGAGTGTGTCCAAGTCATTTTGGTCTGGTCAAAGAATGTGTCCAAGTCATGTTGGTCTGGTCAGAGAATGTGTCCAAGTCATGTTGGTTTGGTCAGAGAGTGTGTCCCCGTCATTTTGGTCTGGTCAGAGAATGTGTTCAAGTCATTTTGGTCTGGTCAGAGAGTGTGTCCAAATCATGTTGGTCTGGTCAGAGAGTGTGTCCAAGTCATTTTGGTCTGGTCAGAGAATGTGTCCAAGTCATGTTGGTCTGGTCAGAGAGTGTGTCCCCGTCATTTTGGTCTGGTCAGAGAGTGTGTCCAAATCATGTTGGTCTGGTCAGAGAGTGTGTCCAAGTCATGTTGGTCTGGTCAGAGAGTGTGTCCACGTCATTTTGGTCTGGTCAGAGAGTGTATCCAAGTCATTTTGGTCTGGTCAGAGAGTGTGTCCAAGTCATATTGGTCTGGTCAGAGAGTGTATCCAAGTCATTTTGGTCTGGTCAGAGAATGTGTCCAAGTCATTTTGGTCTGGTCAGAGAGTGTGTCCAAATCATGTTGGTCTGGTCAGAGAGTGTGTCCAAGTCATTTTGGTCTGGTCAGAGAATGTGTCCAAGTCATGTTGGTCTGGTCAGAGAGTGTGTCCAAGTCATGTTGGTTTGGTCAGAGAGTGTGTCCCCGTCATTTTGGTCTGGTCAGAGAGTGTGTCCAAATCATGTTGGTCTGGTCAGAGTGTGTCCAAGTCATGTTGGTCTGGTCAGAGAGTGTGTCCACGTCATTTTGGTCTGGTCAGAGAGTGTATCCGAGTCATTTTGGTCTGGTCAGAGAGTGTGTCCAAGTCATATTGGTCTGGTCAGAGAGTGTATCCAAGTCATTTTGGTCTGGTCAGAGAATGTGTCCAAGTCATGTTGGTCAGGTCAGAGAGTGTGTCCAAGTCATGTTGGTTTGGTCAGAGAGCATCCCCGTCATTTTGGTCTTGTCAGAGAGTGTGTCCAAGTCATTTTGGTCTGGTCAGAGAGTGTGTCCAAGTCATTTTGGTCTGGTCAGAGAGTGTATCCAAGTCATTTTGGTCTGGTGAGTGTGTGTCCAAGCCATTTTGGTCTGGTCAGAGAGTGTGTCCAAGTCATTTTGGTCTGGTCAGAGTGTGTCCAAGCCATTTTGGTCTGGTCAGAGAGTGTTTCCAAGTCATTTTCGTCTGGTCAGAGAGTGTATCCAAGTCTTGGAATTTACATTTAACTTTTGTGAAGAATTTTGTTCTTAAGTCTTCATATGTACTACATTGTAGCAGGAAGTGTCTCTCTGTCTCCGCCTGTCTCTCTGGACAGAGCTGACATAGCCTGTCTTCTCTGGGCAGCCAGGCAGCCGGTCTCCCTCGCTTTATCTCTCCTTCACGTTCTCTCTCTCTCTCCCTGTCTCTCTCTCTCACTTTCCCTCTCTCTCACTTTCTCCCTCTCTAACTCCCTCCCTCCCTCTCTCTCTTCCTCACTTACTCTCTCTCTCTCTCTCTGCTAGATCAAGTGGACAGTTGTCGCCACATGTTGGTCCAGCCTCACAAAATGAATGAGTGTGAATGACAGCAGTGTTTATAAGTGAGAGTGGATGAGGGCAGTGCTTGTAAGTGAGAGTGGATGACAGCAGTGTTTATAAGTGACAGTGAGTTAGGGCATTGTTTATAAGGGAGAGCAGATGAGGGCAGTGTTCATAAGTGAGTGTGGATGAGGGCAGTGTTCATAAGTGAGAGTGGATGAGGGCAGTGTTTATAAGTGAGAATGGATGAGGGCAAAAGTAAAAGTGAGTGTGGATGAGGGCAGTGTTTATAAGTGAGAGTGGATGAGGGCAGTGTTTATAAGTGAGAGTGGATCAGGGCAACAGTAAAAGTGAGTGTGGATGAGGGCAGTGTTTATAAGTGAGAGTGGATAAGAGAAGTGTTTATAAGTGAGAGTGAATGAGAGTGTGTCCAAGTCATTTTGGTCTGGTCAGAGAGTATGTCCAAGTCATGTTGGTCTGGTCAGAGAGTGTGCCCACATCATTTTGGTCTGGTCAGAGAGTGTGTCCAAGCCATTTTGGTCTGGTCAGAGCGTGTTGATGAGGGCTGTGCTTGTAAGTGAGAGTGGATGACAGCAGTGTTTATAAGTGACAGTGAGTTAAGGCATTGTTTATAAGAGAGAGTAAATGAGGGCAGTGTTGATAAATGAGAGCATATGAGGTCAGTTTATAAGTGAGTGTGGATCAGGAAGTTTTTATAAGTGAGAGTTGATGACTGCAGTGTTTACAAGTGAGAGTGGAAGAGGGCAGTGTTTATAAGTGAGAGTGGATAAGGGCAGTGTTTATAAGTGAGAGTGGATGAGGGCAGTGTTTATAAGTGAGAGTGGATGAGGGCAGTGTTAAAAATTGAGTGTGGATGAGGGCAGTGTTTATAAGTGAGTGTGGATGAGAGCAGAGTTTATGAGTGAGAGTGGATAAGGGCAGTGTTTATAAGTGAGTACAGATGAGGGCAATGTTTATAAGTGAGAGTGGATGACGGCAGTGTTTATAAGTGAGTGTGAATGAGGGCAGTGTTTATAAGTGAGAGTGGATGACAGCAGTGTTAATAAGTGAGCGTGGATAAGGGAAGTGTTTATAAGTGAGAGTGGATGAGAGTGTGTCCAAGTCATTTTGGTCTGGTCAGTGAGTATGTCCAAGTCATGTTGGTCTGGTCAGAGAGTGTGTCCACGTCATTTTGGTCTGGTCAGAGAGTATGGCCAAGTCATTTTGGTCTGGTCAGAGAATGTGTCCAAGTCATTTTGGTCTGGTCAGAGAGTGTGTCCAAATCATGTTGGTCTGGTCAGAGAGTGTGTCCAAATCATGTTGGTCTGGTCAGAGAGTGTGTCCAAGTCATTTTGGTCTGGTCAAAGAATGTGTCCAAGTCATGTTGGTCTGGTCAGAGAATGTGTCCAAGTCATATTGGTTTGGTCAGAGAGTGTGTCCCCGTCATTTTGGTCTGGTCAGAGAATGTGTCCAAGTCATTTTGGTCTGGTCAGAGAGTGTGTCCAAATCATGTTGGTCTGGTCAGAGAGTGTGTCCAAGTCATTTTGGTCTGGTCAGAGAATGTGTCCAAGTCATGTTGGTCTGGTCAGAGAGTGTGTCCAAGTCATGTTGGTTTGGTCAGAGAGTGTGTCCCCGTCATTTTGGTCTGGTCAGAGAGTGTGTCCAAATCATGTTGGTCTGGTCAGAGAGTGTGTCCAAGTCATGTTGGTCTGGTCAGAGAGTGTGTCCACGTCATTTTGGTCTGGTCAGAGAGTGTATCCAAGTCATTTTGGTCTGGTCAGAGAGTGTGTCCAAGTCATATTGGTCTGGTCAGAGAGTGTATCCAAGTCATTTTGGTCTGGTCAGAGAATGTGTCCAAGTCATTTTGGTCTGGTCAGAGAGTGTGTCCAAATCATGTTGGTCTGGTCAGAGAGTGTGTCCAAGTCATTTTGGTCTGGTCAGAGAATGTGTCCAAGTCATGTTGGTCTGGTCAGAGAGTGTGTCCAAGTCATGTTGGTTTGGTCAGAGAGTGTGTCCCCGTCATTTTGGTCTGGTCAGAGAGTGTGTCCAAATCATGTTGGTCTGGTCAGAGAGTGTGTCCAAGTCATGTTGGTCTGGTCAGAGAGTGTGTCCACGTCATTTTGGTCTGGTCAGAGAGTGTGTCCAAGCCATTTTGGTCTGGTCAGAGAGTGTGTCCAAGTCATTTTGGTCTGGTCAGAGTGTGTCCAAGCCATTTTGGTCTGGTCAGAGTGTTTCCAAGTCATTTTCGTCTGGTCAGAGAGTGTATCCAAGTCTTGGAATTTACATTTAACTTTTGTGAAGAATTTTGTTCTTAAGTCTTCATATGTACTACATTGTAGCAGGAAGTGTCTCTCTGTCTCCGCCTGTCTCTCTGGACAGAGCTGACATAGCCTGTCTTCTGTGGGCAGCCAGGCAGCCGGTCTCCCTCGCTTTATCTCTCCTTCACGTTCTCTCTCTCTCTCCCTGTCTCTCTCTCTCACTTTCCCTCTCTCTCACTTTCTCTCTCTCTAACTCCCTCCCTCCCTCTCTCTCTTCCTCACTTTCTCTCTCTCTCTCTCTCTGCTAGATCAAGTGGACAGTTGTCGCCACATGTTGGTCCAGCCTCACAAAATGAATGAGTGTGAATGACAGCAGTGTTTATAAGTGAGAGTGGATGAGGGCAGTGCTTGTAAGTGAGAGTGGATGACAGCAGTGTTTATAAGTGACAGTGAGTTAGGGCATTGTTTATAAGGGAGAGCAGATGAGGGCAGTGTTCATAAGTGAGTGTGGATGAGGGCAGTGTTCATAAGTGAGAGTGGATGAGGGCACTGTTTATGAGTGAGAGTGGATAAGGGCAGTGTTTATAAGTGAGTACAGATGAGGGCAATGTTTATAAGTGAGAGTGGATGACGGCAGTGTTTATAAGTGAGTGTGAATGAGGGCAGTGTTTATAAGTGAGAGTGGATGACAGCAGTGTTAATAAGTGAGCGTGGATAAGGGAAGTGTTTATAAGTGAGAGTGGATGAGAGTTTGTCCAAGTCATTTTGGTCTGGTCAGTGAGTATGTCCAAGTCATGTTGGTCTGGTCAGAGAGTGTGTCCACGTCATTTTGGTCTGGTCAGAGAGTATGGCCAAGTCATTTTGGTCTGGTCAGAGAATGTGTCCAAGTCATTTTGGTCTGGTCAGAGAGTGTGTCCAAATCATGTTGGTCTGGTCAGAGAGTGTGTCCAAATCATGTTGGTCTGGTCAGAGAGTGTGTCCAAGTCATTTTGGTCTGGTCAAAGAATGTGTCCAAGTCATGTTGGTCTGGTCAGAGAATGTGTCCAAGTCATGTTGGTTTGGTCAGAGAGTGTGTCCCCGTCATTTTGGTCTGGTCAGAGAATGTGTCCAAGTCATTTTGGTCTGGTCAGAGAGTGTGTCCAAATCATGTTGGTCTGGTCAGAGAGTGTGTCCAAGTCATTTTGGTCTGGTCAGAGAATGTGTCCAAGTCATGTTGGTCTGGTCAGAGAGTGTGTCCAAGTCATGTTGGTTTGGTCAGAGAGTGTGTCCACGTCATTTTGGTCTGGTCAGAGAGTGTGTCCAAATCATGTTGGTCTGGTCAGAGAGTGTGTCCAAGTCATGTTGGTCTGGTCAGAGAGTGTGTCCACGTCATTTTGGTCTGGTCAGAGAGTGTATCCAAGTCATTTTGGTCTGGTCAGAGAGTGTGTGCAAGTCATATTGGTCTGGTCAGAGAGTGTATCCAAGTCATTTTGGTCTGGTCAGAGAATGTGTCCAAGTCATTTTGGTCTGGTCAGAGAGTGTGTCCAAATACTTGTTGGTCTGGTCAGAGAGTGTGTCCAAGTCATTTTGGTCTGGTCAGAGAATGTGTCCAAGTCATGTTGGTCTGGTCAGAGAGTGTGTCCAAGTCATGTTGGTTTGGTCAGAGAGTGTGTCCCCGTCATTTTGGTCTGGTCAGAGAGTGTTTCCAAATCATGTTGGTCTGGTCAGAGAGTGTGTCCAAGTCATGTTGGTCTGGTCAGAGAGTGTGTCCACGTCATTTTGGTCTGGTCAGAGAGTGTATCCAAGTCATTTTGGTCTGGTCAGAGAGTGTATCCAAGTCATATTGGTCTGGTCAGAGAGTGTATCCAAGTCATTTTGGTCTGGTCAGAGAATGTGTCCAAGTCATGTTGGTCTGGTCAGAGAGTGTGTCCAAGTCATGTTGGTTTGGTCAGAGAGCATCCCCGTCATTTTGGTCTGGTCAGAGAGTGTGTCCAAGTCATTTTGGTCTGGTCAGAGAGTGTGTCCAAGTCATTTTGGTCTGGTCAGAGAGTGTATCCAAGTCATTTTGGTCTGGTGAGTGTGTGTCCAAGCCATTTTGGTCTGGTCAGAGAGTGTGTCCAAGTCATTTTGGTCTGGTCAGAGTGTGTCCAAGCCATTTAGGTCTGGTCAGAGAGTGTTTCCAAGTCATTTTCGTCTGGTCAGAGAGTGTATCCAAGTCTTGGAATTTACATTTAACTTTTGTGAAGAATTTTGTTCTTAAGTCTTCATATGTACTACATTGTAGCAGGAAGTGTCTCTCTGTCTCCGCCTGTCTCTCTGGACAGAGCTGACATAGCCTGTCTTCTCTGGGCAGCCAGGCAGCCGGTCTCCCTCGCTTTATCTCTCCTTCACGTTCTCTCTCTCTCTCCCTGTCTCTCTCTCTCACTTTCCCTCTCTCTCACTTTCTCCCTCTCTAACTCCCTCCCTCCCTCTCTCTCTTCCTCACTTACTCTCTCTCTCTCTCTCTGCTAGATCAAGTGGACAGTTGTCGCCACATGTTGGTCCAGCCTCACAAAATGAATGAGTGTGAATGACAGCAGTGTTTATAAGTGAGAGTGGATGAGGGCAGTGCTTGTAAGTGAGAGTGGATGACAGCAGTGTTTATAAGTGACAGTGAGTTAGGGCATTGTTTATAAGGGAGAGCAGATGAGGGCAGTGTTCATAAGTGAGTGTGGATGAGGGCAGTGTTCATAAGTGAGAGTGGATGAGGGCAGTGTTTATAAGTGAGAATGGATGAGGGCAAAAGTAAAAGTGAGTGTGGATGAGGGCAGTGTTTATAAGTGAGAGTGGATGAGGGCAGTGTTTATAAGTGAGAGTGGATCAGGGCAACAGTAAAAGTGAGTGTGGATGAGGGCAGTGTTTATAAGTGAGAGTGGATAAGAGAAGTGTTTATAAGTGAGAGTGAATGAGAGTGTGTCCAAGTCATTTTGGTCTGGTCAGAGAGTATGTCCAAGTCATGTTGGTCTGGTCAGAGAGTGTGCCCACATCATTTTGGTCTGGTCAGAGAGTGTGTCCAAGCCATTTTGGTCTGGTCAGAGCGTGTTGATGAGGGCTGTGCTTGTAAGTGAGAGTGGATGACAGCAGTGTTTATAAGTGACAGTGAGTTAAGGCATTGTTTATAAGAGAGAGTAAATGAGGGCAGTGTTGATAAATGAGAGCATATGAGGTCAGTTTATAAGTGAGTGTGGATCAGGAAGTTTTTATAAGTGAGAGTTGATGACTGCAGTGTTTACAAGTGAGAGTGGAAGAGGGCAGTGTTTATAAGTGAGAGTGGATAAGGGCAGTGTTTATAAGTGAGAGTGGATGAGGGCAGTGTTTATAAGTGAGAGTGGATGAGGGCAGTGTTAAAAATTGAGTGTGGATGAGGGCAGTGTTTATAAGTGAGTGTGGATGAGAGCAGAGTTTATGAGTGAGAGTGGATAAGGGCAGTGTTTATAAGTGAGTACAGATGAGGGCAATGTTTATAAGTGAGAGTGGATGACGGCAGTGTTTATAAGTGAGTGTGAATGAGGGCAGTGTTTATAAGTGAGAGTGGATGACAGCAGTGTTAATAAGTGAGCGTGGATAAGGGAAGTGTTTATAAGTGAGAGTGGATGAGAGTGTGTCCAAGTCATTTTGGTCTGGTCAGTGAGTATGTCCAAGTCATGTTGGTCTGGTCAGAGAGTGTGTCCACGTCATTTTGGTCTGGTCAGAGAGTATGGCCAAGTCATTTTGGTCTGGTCAGAGAATGTGTCCAAGTCATTTTGGTCTGGTCAGAGAGTGTGTCCAAATCATGTTGGTCTGGTCAGAGAGTGTGTCCAAATCATGTTGGTCTGGTCAGAGAGTGTGTCCAAGTCATTTTGGTCTGGTCAAAGAATGTGTCCAAGTCATGTTGGTCTGGTCAGAGAATGTGTCCAAGTCATATTGGTTTGGTCAGAGAGTGTGTCCCCGTCATTTTGGTCTGGTCAGAGAATGTGTCCAAGTCATTTTGGTCTGGTCAGAGAGTGTGTCCAAATCATGTTGGTCTGGTCAGAGAGTGTGTCCAAGTCATTTTGGTCTGGTCAGAGAATGTGTCCAAGTCATGTTGGTCTGGTCAGAGAGTGTGTCCAAGTCATGTTGGTTTGGTCAGAGAGTGTGTCCCCGTCATTTTGGTCTGGTCAGAGAGTGTGTCCAAATCATGTTGGTCTGGTCAGAGAGTGTGTCCAAGTCATGTTGGTCTGGTCAGAGAGTGTGTCCACGTCATTTTGGTCTGGTCAGAGAGTGTATCCAAGTCATTTTGGTCTGGTCAGAGAGTGTGTCCAAGTCATATTGGTCTGGTCAGAGAGTGTATCCAAGTCATTTTGGTCTGGTCAGAGAATGTGTCCAAGTCATTTTGGTCTGGTCAGAGAGTGTGTCCAAATCATGTTGGTCTGGTCAGAGAGTGTGTCCAAGTCATTTTGGTCTGGTCAGAGAATGTGTCCAAGTCATGTTGGTCTGGTCAGAGAGTGTGTCCAAGTCATGTTGGTTTGGTCAGAGAGTGTGTCCCCGTCATTTTGGTCTGGTCAGAGAGTGTGTCCAAATCATGTTGGTCTGGTCAGAGAGTGTGTCCAAGTCATGTTGGTCTGGTCAGAGAGTGTGTCCACGTCATTTTGGTCTGGTCAGAGAGTGTGTCCAAGCCATTTTGGTCTGGTCAGAGAGTGTGTCCAAGTCATTTTGGTCTGGTCAGAGTGTGTCCAAGCCATTTTGGTCTGGTCAGAGTGTTTCCAAGTCATTTTCGTCTGGTCAGAGAGTGTATCCAAGTCTTGGAATTTACATTTAACTTTTGTGAAGAATTTTGTTCTTAAGTCTTCATATGTACTACATTGTAGCAGGAAGTGTCTCTCTGTCTCCGCCTGTCTCTCTGGACAGAGCTGACATAGCCTGTCTTCTGTGGGCAGCCAGGCAGCCGGTCTCCCTCGCTTTATCTCTCCTTCACGTTCTCTCTCTCTCTCCCTGTCTCTCTCTCTCACTTTCCCTCTCTCTCACTTTCTCTCTCTCTAACTCCCTCCCTCCCTCTCTCTCTTCCTCACTTTCTCTCTCTCTCTCTCTCTGCTAGATCAAGTGGACAGTTGTCGCCACATGTTGGTCCAGCCTCACAAAATGAATGAGTGTGAATGACAGCAGTGTTTATAAGTGAGAGTGGATGAGGGCAGTGCTTGTAAGTGAGAGTGGATGACAGCAGTGTTTATAAGTGACAGTGAGTTAGGGCATTGTTTATAAGGGAGAGCAGATGAGGGCAGTGTTCATAAGTGAGTGTGGATGAGGGCAGTGTTCATAAGTGAGAGTGGATGAGGGCACTGTTTATGAGTGAGAGTGGATAAGGGCAGTGTTTATAAGTGAGTACAGATGAGGGCAATGTTTATAAGTGAGAGTGGATGACGGCAGTGTTTATAAGTGAGTGTGAATGAGGGCAGTGTTTATAAGTGAGAGTGGATGACAGCAGTGTTAATAAGTGAGCGTGGATAAGGGAAGTGTTTATAAGTGAGAGTGGATGAGAGTTTGTCCAAGTCATTTTGGTCTGGTCAGTGAGTATGTCCAAGTCATGTTGGTCTGGTCAGAGAGTGTGTCCACGTCATTTTGGTCTGGTCAGAGAGTATGGCCAAGTCATTTTGGTCTGGTCAGAGAATGTGTCCAAGTCATTTTGGTCTGGTCAGAGAGTGTGTCCAAATCATGTTGGTCTGGTCAGAGAGTGTGTCCAAATCATGTTGGTCTGGTCAGAGAGTGTGTCCAAGTCATTTTGGTCTGGTCAAAGAATGTGTCCAAGTCATGTTGGTCTGGTCAGAGAATGTGTCCAAGTCATGTTGGTTTGGTCAGAGAGTGTGTCCCCGTCATTTTGGTCTGGTCAGAGAATGTGTCCAAGTCATTTTGGTCTGGTCAGAGAGTGTGTCCAAATCATGTTGGTCTGGTCAGAGAGTGTGTCCAAGTCATTTTGGTCTGGTCAGAGAATGTGTCCAAGTCATGTTGGTCTGGTCAGAGAGTGTGTCCAAGTCATGTTGGTTTGGTCAGAGAGTGTGTCCACGTCATTTTGGTCTGGTCAGAGAGTGTGTCCAAATCATGTTGGTCTGGTCAGAGAGTGTGTCCAAGTCATGTTGGTCTGGTCAGAGAGTGTGTCCACGTCATTTTGGTCTGGTCAGAGAGTGTATCCAAGTCATTTTGGTCTGGTCAGAGAGTGTGTGCAAGTCATATTGGTCTGGTCAGAGAGTGTATCCAAGTCATTTTGGTCTGGTCAGAGAATGTGTCCAAGTCATTTTGGTCTGGTCAGAGAGTGTGTCCAAATACTTGTTGGTCTGGTCAGAGAGTGTGTCCAAGTCATTTTGGTCTGGTCAGAGAATGTGTCCAAGTCATGTTGGTCTGGTCAGAGAGTGTGTCCAAGTCATGTTGGTTTGGTCAGAGAGTGTGTCCCCGTCATTTTGGTCTGGTCAGAGAGTGTTTCCAAATCATGTTGGTCTGGTCAGAGAGTGTGTCCAAGTCATGTTGGTCTGGTCAGAGAGTGTGTCCACGTCATTTTGGTCTGGTCAGAGAGTGTATCCAAGTCATTTTGGTCTGGTCAGAGAGTGTATCCAAGTCATATTGGTCTGGTCAGAGAGTGTATCCAAGTCATTTTGGTCTGGTCAGAGAATGTGTCCAAGTCATGTTGGTCTGGTCAGAGAGTGTGTCCAAGTCATGTTGGTTTGGTCAGAGAGCATCCCCGTCATTTTGGTCTGGTCAGAGAGTGTGTCCAAGTCATTTTGGTCTGGTCAGAGAGTGTGTCCAAGTCATTTTGGTCTGGTCAGAGAGTGTATCCAAGTCATTTTGGTCTGGTGAGTGTGTGTCCAAGCCATTTTGGTCTGGTCAGAGAGTGTGTCCAAGTCATTTTGGTCTGGTCAGAGTGTGTCCAAGCCATTTAGGTCTGGTCAGAGAGTGTTTCCAAGTCATTTTCGTCTGGTCAGAGAGTGTATCCAAGTCTTGGAATTTACATTTAACTTTTGTGAAGAATTTTGTTCTTAAGTCTTCATATGTACTACATTGTAGCAGGAAGTGTCTCTCTGTCTCCGCCTGTCTCTCTGGACAGAGCTGACATAGCCTGTCTTCTCTGGGCAGCCAGGCAGCCGGTCTCCCTCGCTTTATCTCTCCTTCACGTTCTCTCTCTCTCTCCCTGTCTCTCTCTCTCACTTTCCCTCTCTCTCACTTTCTCCCTCTCTAACTCCCTCCCTCCCTCTCTCTCTTCCTCACTTACTCTCTCTCTCTCTCTCTCTCTCTCTCTGCTAGATCAAGTGGACAGTTGTCGCCACATGTTGGTCCAGCCTCACAAAATGAATGAGTGTGAATGACAGCAGTGTTTATAAGTGAGAGTGGATGAGGGCAGTGCTTGTAAGTGAGAGTGGATGACAGCAGTGTTTATAAGTGACAGTGAGTTAGGGCATTGTTTATAAGGGAGAGCAGATGAGGGCAGTGTTCATAAGTGAGTGTGGATGAGGGCAGTGTTCATAAGTGAGAGTGGATGAGGGCAGTGTTTATAAGTGAGAATGGATGAGGGCAAAAGTAAAAGTGAGTGTGGATGAGGGCAGTGTTTATAAGTGAGAATGGATGAGGGCAAAAGTAAAAGTGAGTGTGGATGAGGGCAGTGTTTATAAGTGAGAGTGGATGAGGGCAGTGTTTATAAGTGAGAGTGGATCAGGGCAACAGTAAAAGTGAGTGTGGATGAGGGCAGTGTTTATAAGTGAGAGTGGATAAGAGAAGTGTTTATAAGTGAGAGTGAATGAGAGTGTGTCCAAGTCATTTTGGTCTGGTCAGAGAGTATGTCCAAGTCATGTTGGTCTGGTCAGAGAGTGTGCCCACATCATTTTGGTCTGGTCAGAGAGTGTGTCCAAGCCATTTTGGTCTGGTCAGAGCGTGTTGATGAGGGCTGTGCTTGTAAGTGAGAGTGGATGACAGCAGTGTTTATAAGTGACAGTGAGTTAAGGCATTGTTTATAAGGGAGAGTAAATGAGGGCAGTGTTGATAAATGAGAGCATATGAGGTCAGAGTTTATAAGTGAGTGTGGATCAGGAAGTTTTTATAAGTGAGAGTTGATGACTGCAGTGTTTACAAGTGAGAGTGGAAGAGGGCAGTGTTTATAAGTGAGAGTGGATAAGGGCAGTGTTTATAAGTGAGAGTGGATGAGGGCAGTGTTTATAAGTGAGAGTGGATGAGGGCAGTGTTAAAAATTGAGTGTGGATGAGGGCAGTGTTTATAAGTGAGTGTGGATGAGAGCAGAGTTTATGAGTGAGAGTGGATAAGGGCAGTGTTTATAAGTGAGTACAGATGAGGGCAATGTTTATAAGTGAGAGTGGATGACGGCAGTGTTTATAAGTGAGTGTGAATGAGGGCAGTGTTTATAAGTGAGAGTGGATGACAGCAGTGTTAATAAGTGAGCGTGGATAAGGGAAGTGTTTATAAGTGAGAGTGGATGAGAGTGTGTCCAAGTCATTTTGGTCTGGTCAGTGAGTATGTCCAAGTCATGTTGGTCTGGTCAGAGAGTGTGTCCACGTCATTTTGGTCTGGTCAGAGAGTATGGCCAAGTCATTTTGGTCTGGTCAGAGAATGTGTCCAAGTCATTTTGGTCTGGTCAGAGAGTGTGTCCAAATCATGTTGGTCTGGTCAGAGAGTGTGTCCAAATCATGTTGGTCTGGTCAGAGAGTGTGTCCAAGTCATTTTGGTCTGGTCAAAGAATGTGTCCAAGTCATGTTGGTCTGGTCAGAGAGTGTGCACAAGTCATGTTGGTTTGGTCAGAGAGTGTGTCCCCGTCATTTTGGTCTGGTCAGAGAGTGTGTCCAAATCATGTTGGTCTGGTCAGAGAGTGTGTCCAAGTCATGTTGGTCTGGTCAGAGAGTGTGTCCATGTCATTTTGGTCTGGTCAGAGAGTGTATCCAAGTCATGTTGGTCTGGTCAGAGAGTGTGTCCAAGTCATGTTGGTTTGGTCAGAGAGCATCCCTGTCATTTTGGTCTGGTCAGAGAGTGTGTCCAAGTCATTTTGGTCTGGTCAGAGAGTGTGTCCAAGTCATTTTGGTCTGGTCAGAGAGTGTGTCCAAGTCATGTTGGTCTGGTCAGAGAGTGTGTCCAAGCCATTTTGGTCTGGTCAGAGAGTGTTTCCAAGTCATTTTCGTCTGGTCAGAGAGTGTATCCAAGTCTTGGAATTTACATTTAACTTTTGTGAAGAATTTTGTTCTTAAGTCTTCATATGTACTACATTGTAGCAGGAAGTGTCTCTCTGTCTCCGCCTGTCTCTCTGGACAGAGCTGACATAGCCTGTCTTCTGTGGGCAGCCAGGCAGCCGGTCTCCCTCGCTTTATCTCTCCTTCACATTCTCTCTCTCTCTCTCTCTCACTTTCCCTCTCTCTCACTTTCTCCCTCTCTCACTCCCTCCCTCCCTCTCTCTCTTCCTCGCTTACTCTCTCTCTCTCACTCTCTCTCTGCTAAATCAAGCGGACAGTTGTTGCCACATGTCGGTCCAGCCTCACAAAATGAATGAGTGTGAATGACAGCAGTGTTTATAAGTGAGAGTGGATGAGGGCAGTGCTTGTAAGTGAGAGTGGATGACAGCAGTGTTTATAAGTGACAGTGAGTTAGGGCATTGTTTATAAGGGAGAGCAGATGAGGGCAGTGTTTCTAAGTGAGAGTGGATGAGGGCAGTGTTTATAAGGGAGAGCAGATGAGGGCAGTGTTTATAAGTGAGAGTGGATGACAGCAGTGTTCAAAAGTGAGAGTGGATGAAGGCAGTGTTTATAAGTGAGTTTGGATGAGGGATGTGTTTATAAGTGAGAGTGGATGAAGACAGTGTTTTTAAGTGAGAGTGGATGAGGACAATGTTTATAAGTGATTGTGGAAGAGGGCAGTGTTGATAAGGTAGAGTGGATGAGGGCAGTGTTTATAAATGAGAGTGGATGAGGTCAGAGTTTATAAGTGAGTGTGGATGAGACCACAGTTTATGAGTGAGAGTGGATAAGGTCAGTGTTTATGAGTGAGAGTGGATGAGGGCAGTGTTTATAAGTGAGAGTGGATGACAGCAGTGTTAATAAGTGAGAGTGGATGAGGGCAGTGTTTGTAAGCGAGTGTGGATGAGGGCAGTGTTTATAATTGAGAGTGGATGAGGGCAGTGTGTATAAGTGAGAGTGGATGAAGGCAGTGTTTATAAATGATTGTGGATGAGGGCAGTGTTTATAACTGAGTGTGGATGACAGCAGTGTTCATAAGTGAGAGTGGATGAGGGCAGTGTTTATAAGTGAGTTTGGATGAGGGCTGTGTTTATAAGTGAGAGTGGATGAAGACAGTGTTTATAAGTGAGAGTGGATGAGGGCAGTGTTTATAAGTGAGTGTGGATGAGGGCAGTGTTTATAATTTAGAGTGGATGAAGGCAGTGTTTATAAGTGATTGTGGATGAGGGCAGTGTTTATAAGTGACAGTGGATGACAGCAGTGTTTATAAGTGAGCGTGGACGAGGGTAGTGTTTACAAGTGAGTGTGGACGAGGGCAATGTTAATAAGTGAGAGTGGGTGAGGGCAGTGTTTATAAGTGAGAGTGGATAAGGGCCTTGTTTACAAGTGACAGTGGATGACAGCAGTGTATATAAGTGAGCGTGGATGAGGGTAGTGTTTACAAGTGAGTGTGGACGAGGGCAATGTTAATAAGTGAGAGTGGATGAGGGCAGTTTTTATAAGTGAGAGTGGATGACTGAAGTGTTAATAAGTGAGCGTGGATGAGGGCAGTGTTTATAAGCGAGTGTGGATGAGGGCAGTGTTTATAAGTGAGAGTGGATAAGGGAAGTGTTTATAAGTGAGAGTGGATGAGAGTGTGTCCAAGTCATTTTGGTCTTTTCAGTGAGTATGTCCAAGTCATGTTGGTCTGTCAGAGAGTGTGTCTACATCATTTTGGTCTGGTCAGAGAGTGTGGCCACGTCATTTTGGTCTGGTCAGAGAATGTGTCCAAGTCATTTTGGTCTGGTCAGAGAGTGTGTCCAAATCATGTTGGTCTGGTCAGAGAGTGTGTCCAAGTCATGTTGGTCTGGTCAGAGAGTGTGTCCACGTCATTTTGGTCTGGTCAGAGAGTGTGTCCCCGTCATTTTGGTCTGGTCAGAGAGTGTGTCCAAGTCATATTGGTCTGGTCAGAGAGTGTGTCCAAGTCATTTTGGTCTGGTCAGAGAATGTGTCCAAGTCATGTTGGTCTGGTCAGAGAGTGTGTCCAAGTCATGTTGGTTTGGTCAGAGAGTGTGTCCCCGTCATTTTGGTCTGGTCAGAGAGTGTGGCCAAGTCATTTTGGTCTGGTCAGAGAATGTGTCCAAGTCATGTTGGTCTGGTCATAGAATGTGTCCAGGTCATGTTGGTTTGGTCAGAGAGTGTGTTCCCGTCATTTTGGTCTGGTCAGAGAATGTGTCCAAGTCATGTTGGTCTGGTCAGAGAGTGTGTCCAAGTCATGTTGGTTTGGTCAGAGAGCATCCCCGTCATTTTGGTCTGGTCAGAGAGTGTGTCCAAGTCATTTTGGTCTGGTCAGAGAGTGTGTCCAAGTCATTTTGGTCTGGTCAGAGAGTGTGTCCAAGTCATGTTGGTCTGGTCAGAGAGTGTGTCCAAGTCATTTTGGTCTGGTCAGAGTGTGTCCAAGCCATTTTGGTCTGGTCAGAGAGTGTTTCCAAGTCATTTTCGTCTGGTCAGAGTGTATCCAAGTCTTGGAATTTACATTTAACTTTTGTGAAGAATTTTGTTCTTAAGTCTTCATATGTACTACATTGTAGCAGGAAGTGTCTCTCTGTCTCCGCCTGTCTCTCTGGACAGAGCTGACATAGCCTGTCTTCTGTGGGAAGCCAGGCAGCCGGTCTCCCTCGCTTTATCTCTCCTTCACATTCTCTCTCTCTCTCTCTCACTTTCCCTCTCTCTCACTTTATCCCTCTCTCACTCCCTCCCTCCCTCTCTCTCTTCCTCGCTTACTCTCTCTCTCTCACTCTCTCTCTGCTAAATCAAGCGGACAGTTGTTGCCACATGTTGGTCCAGCCTCACAAAATGAATGAGTGTGAATGACAGCAGTGTTTATAAGTGAGAGTGGATGAGGGCAGTGCTTGTAAGTGAGAGTGGATGACAGCAGTGTTTATAAGTGACAGTGAGTTAGGGCATTGTTTATAAGGGAGAGCAGATGAGGGCAGTGTTTATAAGTGAGTGTGGATGAGGGCAGTGTTTATAAGTGAGAGTGGATAAGGGAAGTGTTTATAAGTGAGAGTGGATGAGAGTGTGTCCAAGTCATTTTGGTCTTTTCAGTGAGTATGTCCAAGTCATGTTGGTCTGTCAGAGAGTGTGTCTACATCATTTTGGTCTGGTCAGAGAGTGTGGCCACGTCATTTTGGTCTGGTCAGAGAATGTGTCCAAGTCATTTTGGTCTGGTCAGAGAGTGTGTCCAAATCATGTTGGTCTGGTCAGAGAGTGTGTCCAAGTCATGTTGGTCTGGTCAGAGAGTGTGTCCATGTCATTTTGGTCTGGTCAGAGAGTGTATCCAAGTCATGTTGGTCTGGTCAGAGAGTGTGTCCAAGTCATGTTGGTTTGGTCAGAGAGCATCCCTGTCATTTTGGTCTGGTCAGAGAGTGTGTCCAAGTCATTTTGGTCTGGTCAGAGAGTGTGTCCAAGTCATTTTGGTCTGGTCAGAGAGTGTGTCCAAGTCATGTTGGTCTGGTCAGAGAGTGTGTCCAAGCCATTTTGGTCTGGTCAGAGAGTGTTTCCAAGTCATTTTCGTCTGGTCAGAGAGTGTATCCAAGTCTTGGAATTTACATTTAACTTTTGTGAAGAATTTTGTTCTTAAGTCTTCATATGTACTACATTGTAGCAGGAAGTGTCTCTCTGTCTCCGCCTGTCTCTCTGGACAGAGCTGACATAGCCTGTCTTCTGTGGGCAGCCAGGCAGCCGGTCTCCCTCGCTTTATCTCTCCTTCACATTCTCTCTCTCTCTCTCTCTCACTTTCCCTCTCTCTCACTTTCTCCCTCTCTCACTCCCTCCCTCCCTCTCTCTCTTCCTCGCTTACTCTCTCTCTCTCACTCTCTCTCTGCTAAATCAAGCGGACAGTTGTTGCCACATGTCGGTCCAGCCTCACAAAATGAATGAGTGTGAATGACAGCAGTGTTTATAAGTGAGAGTGGATGAGGGCAGTGCTTGTAAGTGAGAGTGGATGACAGCAGTGTTTATAAGTGACAGTGAGTTAGGGCATTGTTTATAAGGGAGAGCAGATGAGGGCAGTGTTTCTAAGTGAGAGTGGATGAGGGCAGTGTTTATAAGGGAGAGCAGATGAGGGCAGTGTTTATAAGTGAGAGTGGATGACAGCAGTGTTCAAAAGTGAGAGTGGATGAAGGCAGTGTTTATAAGTGAGTTTGGATGAGGGATGTGTTTATAAGTGAGAGTGGATGAAGACAGTGTTTTTAAGTGAGAGTGGATGAGGACAATGTTTATAAGTGATTGTGGAAGAGGGCAGTGTTGATAAGGTAGAGTGGATGAGGGCAGTGTTTATAAATGAGAGTGGATGAGGTCAGAGTTTATAAGTGAGTGTGGATGAGACCACAGTTTATGAGTGAGAGTGGATAAGGTCAGTGTTTATGAGTGAGAGTGGATGAGGGCAGTGTTTATAAGTGAGAGTGGATGACAGCAGTGTTAATAAGTGAGAGTGGATGAGGGCAGTGTTTGTAAGCGAGTGTGGATGAGGGCAGTGTTTATAATTGAGAGTGGATGAGGGCAGTGTGTATAAGTGAGAGTGGATGAAGGCAGTGTTTATAAATGATTGTGGATGAGGGCAGTGTTTATAACTGAGTGTGGATGACAGCAGTGTTCATAAGTGAGAGTGGATGAGGGCAGTGTTTATAAGTGAGTTTGGATGAGGGCTGTGTTTATAAGTGAGAGTGGATGAAGACAGTGTTTATAAGTGAGAGTGAATGAGGGCAGTGTTTATAAGTGAGTGTGGATGAGGGCAGTGTTTATAATTTAGAGTGGATGAAGGCAGTGTTTATAAGTGATTGTGGATGAGGGCAGTGTTTATAAGTGACAGTGGATGACAGCAGTGTTTATAAGTGAGCGTGGACGAGGGTAGTGTTTACAAGTGAGTGTGGACGAGGGCAATGTTAATAAGTGAGAGTGGGTGAGGGCAGTGTTTATAAGTGAGAGTGGATAAGGGCCTTGTTTACAAGTGACAGTGGATGACAGCAGTGTATATAAGTGAGCGTGGATGAGGGTAGTGTTTACAAGTGAGTGTGGACGAGGGCAATGTTAATAAGTGAGAGTGGATGAGGGCAGTTTTTATAAGTGAGAGTGGATGACTGAAGTGTTAATAAGTGAGCGTGGATGAGGGCAGTGTTTATAAGCGAGTGTGGATGAGGGCAGTGTTTATAAGTGAGAGTGGATAAGGGAAGTGTTTATAAGTGAGAGTGGATGAGAGTGTGTCCAAGTCATTTTGGTCTTTTCAGTGAGTATGTCCAAGTCATGTTGGTCTGTCAGAGAGTGTGTCTACATCATTTTGGTCTGGTCAGAGAGTGTGGCCACGTCATTTTGGTCTGGTCAGAGAATGTGTCCAAGTCATTTTGGTCTGGTCAGAGAGTGTGTCCAAATCATGTTGGTCTGGTCAGAGAGTGTGTCCAAGTCATGTTGGTCTGGTCAGAGAGTGTGTCCACGTCATTTTGGTCTGGTCAGAGAGTGTGTCCCCGTCATTTTGGTCTGGTCAGAGAGTGTGTCCAAGTCATATTGGTCTGGTCAGAGAGTGTGTCCAAGTCATTTTGGTCTGGTCAGAGAATGTGTCCAAGTCATGTTGGTCTGGTCAGAGAGTGTGTCCAAGTCATGTTGGTTTGGTCAGAGAGTGTGTCCCCGTCATTTTGGTCTGGTCAGAGAGTGTGGCCAAGTCATTTTGGTCTGGTCAGAGAATGTGTCCAAGTCATGTTGGTCTGGTCATAGAATGTGTCCAGGTCATGTTGGTTTGGTCAGAGAGTGTGTTCCCGTCATTTTGGTCTGGTCAGAGAATGTGTCCAAGTCATGTTGGTCTGGTCAGAGAGTGTGTCCAAGTCATGTTGGTTTGGTCAGAGAGCATCCCCGTCATTTTGGTCTGGTCAGAGAGTGTGTCCAAGTCATTTTGGTCTGGTCAGAGAGTGTGTCCAAGTCATTTTGGTCTGGTCAGAGAGTGTGTCCAAGTCATGTTGGTCTGGTCAGAGAGTGTGTCCAAGTCATTTTGGTCTGGTCAGAGTGTGTCCAAGCCATTTTGGTCTGGTCAGAGAGTGTTTCCAAGTCATTTTCGTCTGGTCAGAGTGTATCCAAGTCTTGGAATTTACATTTAACTTTTGTGAAGAATTTTGTTCTTAAGTCTTCATATGTACTACATTGTAGCAGGAAGTGTCTCTCTGTCTCCGCCTGTCTCTCTGGACAGAGCTGACATAGCCTGTCTTCTGTGGGCAGCCAGGCAGCCGGTCTCCCTCGCTTTATCTCTCCTTCACATTCTCTCTCTCTCTCTCTCACTTTCCCTCTCTCTCACTTTATCCCTCTCTCACTCCCTCCCTCCCTCTCTCTCTTCCTCGCTTACTCTCTCTCTCTCACTCTCTCTCTGCTAAATCAAGCGGACAGTTGTTGCCACATGTTGGTCCAGCCTCACAAAATGAATGAGTGTGAATGACAGCAGTGTTTATAAGTGAGAGTGGATGAGGGCAGTGCTTGTAAGTGAGAGTGGATGACAGCAGTGTTTATAAGTGACAGTGAGTTAGGGCATTGTTTATAAGGGAGAGCAGATGAGGGCAGTGTTTATAAGTGAGTGTGGATGAGAAAGTTTTTATAAGTGAGTGTGGATGGCAGCAGTGTTTCTAAGTGAGAGTGAATGAGGGCAGTGTTTATATGGGAGAGCAGATGAGGGCAGTGTTTATAAGTGAGAGTGGATGACAGCAGTGTTCATAAGTGAGAGTGGATGAAGGCAGTGTTTATAAGTGAGTTTGGATGAGGGATGTGTTTATAAGTGAGAGTGGATGAAGACAGTGTTTTTAAGTGAGAGTGGATGAGGACAATGTTTATAAGTGATTGTGGAAGAGGGCAGTGTTGATAAGGTAGAGTGGATGAGGGCAGTGTTTATAAATGAAAGTGGATGAGGTCAGAGTTTATAAGTGAGTGTGGATGAGACCACAGTTTATGAGTGAGAGTGGATAAGGTCAGTGTTTATGAGTGAGAGTGGATGAGGGCAGTGTTTATAAGTGAGAGTGGATGACAGCAGTGTAATAAGTGAGAGTGGATGAGGGCAGTGTTTGTAAGCGAGTGTGGATGAGGGCAGTGTTTATAATTGAGAGTGGATGAGGGCAGTGTGTATAAGTGAGAGTGGATGAAGGCGGTGTTTATAAATGATTGTGGATGAGGGCAGTGTTTATAAGTGAGAGTGGATGACAGCAGTGTTCATAAGTGAGAGTGGATGAGGGCAGTGTTTATAAGTGAGTTTGGATGAGGGCTGTGTTTATAAGTGAGAGTGGATGAAGACAGTGTTTATAAGTGAGAGTGGATGAGGGCAGTGTTTATAAGTGAGAGTGGATGAGGGCAGTGTTTATAAGTGAATGTGGATGAAGGCAGTGTTTAGAAGTGATTGTGGATGAGGGCAGTGTTTATAAGCGAAAGTGCATGACAGCAGTGTTAATAAGTGACAGTGGATGACAGCAATGTAAATAAGTGAGTGTGGATGAGGGCGGTGCTTATAAGTGAGAGTGGATGAGGGCAGTGTTTATAAGTGAGTGTGGATGAGGGCAGTGTTTAGAAGCGAGAGTGGATGACGGCAGTGTTTATAAGTGAGAGTGAATCAGGGCAGTGCTTCTAAGTGTGCATGGATGAGGGAAGCGTTTATAAGTGAGAGTGGATGAGGGCATTGTTTATAAGGGAGAGTGGGTGAGGGCAGTGTTGATAAATGACAGCAGATGAGGTCAGAGTTTATAAGTCAGAGTGGATGACAGCAGTGTTAATAAGTGAGTGTGGATCAGAGCAGTGTTTATAAGTGAGAGTGGATGAGGGCAGTGTTTATAAGTGAGAGTGGATGACGGCAGTGTTTATGAGTGAGTGTGAATGAGGGCAGTGTTTATAAGTGAGCGTGGATGAGGGCGGTGTTTATAAGTGAGAGTGGATGAGGACAGTGTTTATAAGTGAGTGTGCACGAGGACAGTGATTATAAGCGATTGTGGATAAGGGCACTGTTTATAAGTGAGTCTGGAAGAGGGCAATGTTTTTAAGTGATTGTGGATGAGGGCAATGTTTCTAAGTGATTATGGATGAAGGCAATGTTTATAAGTGAGTGTGGATGAGGGCAGTGTTTGTAAGTGAGAGTGGATGAGGGCAGTGTTTATAAGTGAGTGTGGATGAGGGAAGTGTTTATAAGTGAATGTGGATGAGGGCAGTGTTTAGAAGTGAGTGTGGACGAGGGCAGTGTTTATAAGTGAGAATGGATGAGGACAATGTTTATAAGTGAGAGTGGATGAGGGCAGTGTTTATATGTGAGGGTGGATGAGGGCAGTGTTTAGAAGTGAGAGTGGATGAGGACAGAGTTTATAAGTGAGATTGGATGAGGAAAGTGTTTATAAGTGAGAGTGGATGAGGGCAGTGTTCATAGGTGAGAGTGGATGAGAGTAGTGTTTATAAGTGAGAGTGGAGTAGAGCAGTGTTTATAAGTGAGAGTGGATGAGGGCATTGTTTATAAGGGAGAGTGGATGAGGGCAGTGTTGATAAATGAGAGCAGATGAGGTCAGAGTTATAAGTCAGAGTGGATGACAGCAGTGTTAATAAGTGAGTGAGGATCAGAGCAGTGTTTATAAGTGAGAGTGGATGAGGGCAGTGCTTATAAGTGAGAGTGGATGACGGCAGTGTTTATGAGTGACTGTGAATGAGGGCAGTGTTTATAAGTGAGCGTGGATGAGGGCGGTGTTTATAAGTGAGAGTGGATGAGGGCAGTGTTTATAAGTGAGTGTGCACGAGGGCAGTGCTTATAAGCGATTGTGGATAAGGGCACTGTTTATAAGTGAGAGTGGATGAGGGCAGTGTTCATAGGTGAGAGTGAATGAGAGCAGTGTTTATAAGTGAGAGTGGATGAGGGCAGTGTTTATCAGTGAGTGTGGATTAGGGCAGTGTTTATAAGTGAGAGAGGATTAGGGCAGTGTTTATAAGTGAGTGAGGATCAGGGCAGTGTTTATATGTGAGAATGGATTAGGGCAGTGTTTATAAGTGAGAGTGGAGTAGAGCAGTGTTTATAAGTGAGCATGGATGAGGGCAGTGTTTATAAGTGAGAGTGTGGGATGGCAGTGTTTATAAGTGGGAGTGGATGAGCACAGTGTTTATAAGTGAGTGTGGATGAGGGCAGTGTTTATAAGTGAGAGTGGATGAGGACAATGTTTATAAGTGAATGTGGATGAGGGCAGTGTTTATAAGTAAGTGTGGATGAGGGCAGTGTTTATAAGTGATTTTGGATGAGGGCAGCGTTTATAAGTGAGAGTGGATGACAGCAGTGTTTATAAGTGAGAGTGAATCAGGGCAGTGCTTATAAGTGTGCATGGATGAGGGAAGTGTTTATAAGTGAGTCTGGAAGAGAGCAATGTTTTTAAGTGATTGTGGATGAGGGCAATATTTATAAGTGATTCTGGATGAAGGCAATGTTTATAAGTGAGTGTGGAAGAGGACAGTGTTTGTAAGTGAGAGTGGATGAGGGCAGTGTTTATAAGTGAGTGTGGATGAGGGCAGTGTTTATAAGTGAATGTGGATGAGGGCAGTGTTTAGAAGTGAGTGTGGATGAGGGCAGTGTTTATAAGTGAGAATGGATGAGGACAATGTTTATAAGTGAGAGTGGATAAGGGCAGTGTTTATAGGTGAGAGTGGATGAGGGCAGTGTTTATATGTGAGGGTGGATGAGGGCAGTGTTTAGAAGTGAGAGTGTATGACGAAAGTGTTTATTAGTGAGAGTGGATGAGGAAAGTGTTTATAAGTGAGAGTGGATGAGGGCAGAGTTTATAAGTGAGATTGGATGAGGAAAGTGTTTATAAGTGAGAGTGGATGAGGGCAGTGTTCATAGGTGAGAGTGGATGAGGGTAGTGTTTATAAGTGAGAGTGGAGTAGAGCAGTGTTTATAAGTGAGAGTGGATGAGTGCATTGTTTATAAGGGAGAGTGGATGAGGGCAGTGTTGATAAATGAGAGCAGATGAGGTCAGAGTTTATAAGTCAGAGTGGATGACAGCAGTGTTAATAAGTGAGTGTGGATCAGAGCAGTGTTTATAAGTGAGAGTGGATGAGGGCAGTGTTTATAAGTGAGAGTGTGTGACGGCAGTGTTTATGAGTGAGTGTGAATGAGGGCAGTGTTTATAAGTGAGCGTGGATGAGGGCGGTGTTTATAAGTGAGTGTGCATAAGAGCAGTGATTATAAGCGATTGTGGATAAGGGCACTGTTTATAAGTGAGAGTGGATGAGGGCAGTGTTTATTAGTGAGATTGGATGAGGAAAGTGTTTATAAGTGCGAGTGGATGAGGGCAGTGTTCATAGGTGAGAGTGAATGAGGGCAGTGTTTATCAGTGAGTGTGGATTAGGGCAGTGTTTATAAGTGAGAGAGGATTAGGGCAGTGTTTATAAGTGAGTGTGGATTAGGGCAGTGTTTATAAGTGAGAATGGATTAGGGCGGTGTTTATAAGTGAGTCTGGAAGAGGGCAGTGTTTACAAGTGATTGTGGATGAGGACAATGTTTATAAGTGAGTGTGCACGAGGGCAGTGATAATAAGCGATTGTGGATAAGGGCACTGTTTATAAGTGAGAGTGGATGAGGGCAGTGTTTATAAGTGAGATTGGATGAGGAAAGTGTTTATAAGTGCGAGTTGAAGAGGGAAGTGTTCATAGGTGAGAGTGAATGAGGGCAGTGTTTATAAGTTAGAGTGGATGAGGGCAGTGTTTATCAGTGAGTGTGGATTAGGGCAGTGTTTATAAGTGAGAGAGAATTAGGGCAGTGTTTATAAGTGAGTGTGGATTAGGGCAGTGTTTATATGTGAGAATGGATTAGGGCAGTGTTTATAAGTGAGAGTGTGTGATGGCAGTGTTCATAGGTGGGAGTGGATGAGGACAGTGTTTATAAGTGAGTGTGGAAGAGGGCAGTGTATATAAGTGAGAGTGGATGAGGACAATGTTTATAAGTGAGTGCGGATGAGGGCAGTGTTTATAAGTGAGAGTGGATGACAGCAGTGTTTATAAGTGAGAGTGAATCAGGGCAGTGCTTATAAGTGTGCATGGATGAGGGAAGTGTTTATAAGTGAGTCTGGAAGAAGGCAATGTTTTTAAGTGATTGTGGATGAGGGCAATGTTTATAAGTGATTCTGGATGAAGGCAATGTTTATAAGTTAGTGTGGAAGAGGGCAGTGTTTGTAAGTGAGAGTGGATGAGGGCAGTGTTTATAAGTGAGTGTGGATGAGGGCAGTGTTTATAAGTGAATGTGGATGAGGGCAGTGTATAGAAGTGAGTGTGGATGAGGGCAGTGTTTATAAGTGAGAATGGATGAGGACAATGTTTATAAGTGAGAGTGGATAAGGGCAGTGTTTATAAGTGAGAGTGGATGAGGGCAGTGTTTATATGTGAGGGTGGATGAGGGCAGTGTTAAGAAGTGAGAGTGTATGACGAAAGCGTTTATCAGTGAGAGTGGATGAGGAAAGTGTTTATAAGTGAGAGTGGATGAGGGCAGAGTTTATAAGTGAGATTGGATGAGGAAAGTGTTTATAAGTGAGAGTGGATGATGGCAGTGTTCATAGGTGAGAGTGGATGAGGGTAGTGTTTATAAGTGAGAGTGGAGTAGAGCAGTGTTTATAAGTGAGAGTGGATGAGGTCATTGTTTATAAGGGAGAGTGGATGAGGGCAGTGTTGATAAATGAGAGCAGATGAGGTCAGAGTTTATAAGTCAGAGTGGATGACAGCAGTGTGAATAAGTGAGTGTGGATCAGAGCAGTGTTTATAAGTGAGAGTGGATGAGGGCAGTGTTTATAAGTGAGAGTGGATGAGGGCAGTGCTTATAAGTGAGTGTGCACGAGGGCAGTGATTATAAGCGATTGTGGATAAGGGCACTGTTTATAAGTGAGAGTGGATGAGGGCAGTGTTTATAAGTGAGATTGGATGAGGAAAGTGTTTATAAGTGCGAGTGGATGAGGGCAGTGTTTATAGGTGAGAGTGAATGAGGGCAGTGTTTATAAGTGAGAGTGGATGAGGGCAGTGTTTATCAGTGAGTGTGGATTAGGGCAGTGTTTATAAGTCAGAGAGGATTAGGGCAGTGTTTATAAGTGAGAGTGAATCAGGGCAGTGCTTATAAGTGTGCATGGATGAGGGAAGTGTTTATAAGTGAGTCTGGAAGAAGGCAATGTTTTTAAGTGATTGTGGATGAGGGCAATGTTTATAAGTGATTCTGGATGAAGGCAATGTTTATAAGTGAGTGTGGAAGAGGGCAGTGTTTGTAAGTGAGAGTGGATGAGGGCAGTGTTTATAAGTGAGTGTGGATGAGGGCAGTGTTTATAAGTGAATGTGGATGAGGGCAGTGTATAGAAGTGAGTGTGGATGAGGGCAGTGTTTATAAGTGAGAATGGATGAGGACAATGTTTATAAGTGAGAGTGGATAAGGGCAGTGTTTATAAGTGAGAGTGGATGAGGGCAGTGTTTATATGTGAGGGTGGATGACGGCAGTGTTAAGAAGTGAGAGTGTATGACGAAAGTGTTTATCAGTGAGAGTGGATGAGGAAAGTGTTTATAAGTGAGAGTGGATGAGGGCAGAGTTTATAAGTGAGATTGGATGAGGAAAGTGTTCATAGGTGAGAGTGGATGAGGGTAGTGTTTATAAGTGAGAGTGGAGTAGAGCAGTGTTTATAAGTGAGAGTGGATGAGGTCATTGTTTATAAGGGAGAGTGGATGAGGGCAGTGTTGATAAATGAGAGCAGATGAGGTCAGAGTTTATAAGTCAGAGTGGATGACAGCAGTGTGAATAAGTGAGTGTGGATCAGAGCAGTGTTTATAAGTGAGAGTGGATGAGGGCAGTGTTTATAAGTGAGAGTGGATGAGTGCAGTGCTTATAAGTGAGTGTGCACGAGGGCAGTGATTATAAGCGATTGTGGATAAGGGCACTGTTTATAAGTGAGATTGGATGAGGGCAGTGTTTATAAGTGAGATTGGATGAGGAAAGTGTTTATAAGTGCGAGTGGATGAGGGCAGTGTTTATAGGTGAGAGTGAATGAGGGCAGTGTTTATAAGTGAGAGTGGATGAGGGCAGTGTTTATCAGTGAGTGTGGATTAGGGCAGTGTTTATAAGTCAGAGAGGATTAGGGCAGTGTTTATAAGTGAGTGTGGATTAGGGCAGTGTTTATATGTGAGAATGGATTAGGGCAGTGTTTATACGTGAGAGTGGAGTAGAGCAGTGTTTATAAGTGAGCATGGATGAGGGCAGTGTTTATAAGTGAGAGTGTGTGATGGCAGTGTTTATAAGTGGGAGTGGATGAGATCAGTGTTTGTAAGTGAGAGTGGATGAGGGCAGTGTTTATAAGTGAGAGAGGAAGACAACAGTGTTCATAAGTGAGAGTGGATGAGGTCAGTGTTTATAAGTGAGAGTGGATGAGGGCAGTGTTTACAAGTGATTGTGGATGAGGGCAATTTTTATAAGTGAGACTGGATGACGGCAGTGTTTATGAGTGAGCGTGAATGAGGGCAGTGTTTATAAGTGAGCGTGGATGAGGGCGGTGTTTATAAGTGAGAGTGGATGAGGGCAGTGTTCATGAGTGAGTGTGGATGAGGGCAGTGTTAGTCAGTGACAGTGGATGAGGGCAGTGTTTATAAGTGAGAGTGGATGAAGGCAGTGTTTATAAGTGGGTGTGGTTGAGGGCAGTGTTTATAAGTGATTGTGGATGAGGGCAGCGTTTGTAAGTGAGAGTGGATGACAGCAGTGTTTATAAGTGAGAGTTGATGTGGGCAGTTTTTATAAGTGAGTGTGGATGAGGGCAGTCTTTTCAAGTGATTGTGGATGAGGGCAGTGTTTATAAGTGAGACTGGATGACGGCAGTGTTTATGAGTGAGTGTCAATGAGGGCAGTGTTTATAAGTAAGCGTGGATGAGGGCGGTGTTTATAAGTGAGTGTGGATGAGGGCAGTGTTTATCAGTGACAATGGACGAGGGCAGGGTTTATAAGTGAGAGTGGATGAGGGCAGTGTTTATAAGTGAGAGTGGATGAGGGCAACATTTATGAGTGAGTGTAGATGAGGGCAGTGTTAATAACTGAGAGTGTGTGAGGGCAGTGTTTATAAGTGAGAGTGGACAAGGACAGCGTTTATAAGTGAGTGTGGATGAGGGCAGTGTTTATAAGTGAGTGTGGATGAGGGGAGTGTTTATAAGTAAGTGTGGATGAGGGCAGTGTTTATAAGTGAGAGTGGATGACAAAAGTGTTTATAAGTGAGAGTGGATGACAGCAGTGTTTATAAGTGAGAGAGGGTGACAAAAGTGTTTCTAAGTGAGAGTGGATGACAAAAGTGTTTATTAGTGAGCGTGGATGAGGGCGGTATAAGTGAGTGTGGATGAAGTCAGTGTTAAGAAGTGAGTGCGGATGAGGGTAGGTTTATAATTGTGTGTGGATGAGGGCAGTGTTTATAAGTGAGAGTGGATGAAGGCAGTGTTTACAAGTGAGAGTGGATTAGGGCAGTGTTAATAAGTGAGTGTGGATGAGGGCAGGTTTATAAGTGTGTGTGGATGACAGCAGTGTTTGCAAGTGAGTGTGGATGATGGCAATGTTTATCAGTGAGAGTGGATTAGGGCAGTGTTTATAAGTGAGTGTGGATTAGGGTAGTGTTTATAAGTGAGAGTGGATGACAGCAGACTTTTTAAGTAAGTGTGGATGACGGCAGTGTATATAAGTGAGAGTGGATGAGGGCAGTGTTTATAAGTGAGAGTGGATGACAGCAGACTTTTTAAGTAAGTGTGGATGACGGCAGTGTATATAAGTGAGAGTGGATGAGGGCAGTGTTTATAAGTGAGAGTGGATGAGGGCAGTGTTTATAAGTGAGAGAGGAAGACAGCAGTGTTCATAAGTGAGAGTGGATGAGGTCAGTGTTTATAAGTGAGAGTGTATGAGGTCAGTGTTTACAAGTGATTGTGGATGAGAGCAGTGTTTATAAGTGAGACTGGATGACGGCAGTGTTTATGAGTGAGTGTGAATGAGGGCAGTGTTTATAAGTGAGCGTGGATGAGGGCGGTGTTTATAAGTGAGAGTGGATGAGGGCAGTGTTCAAGAGTGAATGTGGATGAGGGCAGTGTTTATCAGTGACAGTGGATGGGGGCAGTGTTTATAAGTGGGTGTGGATGAGGGCAGTGTTTATAAGTGATTGTGGATGAGGGCAGCGTTTATAAGTGAGAGTGGATCAGGGCAGTTTTTATAAATGAGTGTGGATGAGGGCAGTGTTTATAAGTGATAGTGGATGAGGGAAGTGTTTATAAGTGAGTGTGGATGAGGGCAGTATTTATAAGTGAGAGTGGATGAGGGCAGGTTTATAAGGGTGTGTGGATGAGGACAGTGTTTATAAGTGAGTGTGGATGAGGGCAATGTTTATCAGTGAGAGTGAATTAGGGCAGTGTTTATAAGTGAGTTTGGATGAGGGCAGTGTTCATAAGTGACTGGGGATGAGGACAGTGTTCTTAAGTGAGAGTGGATGAGGGCAGTGTTTATAAGTGAGAGTGGATGACAGCAGTGTTTATAAGTGAGAGTGAACGAGGGCAGTGTGTATAAGTGAGAGTGGATGAGGGCAGTGTTTACAAATGAGAGGGGAAGAGGTCAGTTTATAAGTGAGAGTGGATGACAGCAGTGTTTATAAGTGAGCGTGGATGAAGTCAGTGTTTATAGGTGAGAGTGAATTAGGGCAGTGTTTGAAAGTGAGTTTGGATGAGGGCAGTGTTCATAAGTGACTGGGGATGAGGACAGTGTTCATAAGTGAGAGTGGATGAGGGCAGTGTTTATAAGTGAGAGTGGATGACAGCAGTGTTTATGAGTGAGAGTGGATGACAAAATTGTTTATAAGTGAGAATGGATGACAGCAGTGTTTATAAGTGAGCGTGGATGAGGGCAGTGTTTATAAGTGAACGTGGATGAAGGCAGTGTTTATAAGTGAGTGTGGATGAAGTCAGTGTTTATAAGTGAGAGTGGATTAGGGCAGTGTTAATAAGTGAGTGTGGATGAGGGTAGTTTTATAATTGTGTGTGGATGACAGCAGTGTTTATAAGTGAGTGTGGATGAGGGCAGTGTTTATAAGTGTGTGTGGATGATGGCAGTGTTTAAAAGTGAGTGTGGATGAGGGCAATGTTTATCAGTGAGAGTGGATTAGGGCAGTGTTTATAAGTGAGTGTGGATTAGGGTAGTGTTTATAAGTGAGAGTGGATGACAGCAGACTTTTTAAGTAAGTGTGGATGAGGGCAGTGTTTATAAGTGAGAGTGGATGAGATCAGTGTTTATAAGTGAGAGTGGATGAGGGCGGTGTTTATAAGTGAGAGTGGATGAGGGCAGTGTTTATAAGTGAGAGAGGATGAGGTCAGTGTTTATAAGTGAGAGTGGATGAGGGCAGTGTTTACAAGTGATTGTGGATGAGGGCAGTGTTTATAAGTGAGACTGGATGACGGCAGTGTTTATGAGTGAGCGTGAATGAGGGCAGTGTTTATAAGTGAGCGTGGATGAGGGCGGTGTTTATAAGTGAAAGTGGATGAGGGCAGTGTTCATGAGTGAGTGTGGATGAGGTCAGTGTTAGTCAGTGACAGTGGATGAGGGCAGTGTTTATAAGTGAGAGTGGATGAGGGCAGTGTTTATAAGTGGGTGTGGATGAGGGCAGTGTTTATAAGTGATTGTGGATGAGGGCAGCGTTTACAAGTGATTGTGGATGAGGGCAGTGTTTATAAGTGAGACTGGATGACGGCAGTGTTTATGAGTGAGTGTCAATGAGGGCAGTGTTTATAAGTGAGAGTGGATGAGGGCAGTGTTCATGAGTGAGTGTGGATGAGGGCAGTGTTTATCAGTGACAATGGATGAGGGCAGTGTTTATAAGTGAGAGTGGATGAGGGCAGTGTTTATAAGTGAGAGTGGATGAGGGCAGCATTTATGAGTGAGTGTAGATGAGGGCAGTGTTAATAATTGAGAGTGTGTGAGGGCAGTGTTTATAAGTGAGAGTGGACAAGGACAGAGTTTATAAGTGAGTGTGGATGAGGGCAGTGTTAAAAAGTTAGTGTGGATGAGGGCAGTGTTTATAAGTGAGTGTGGATGAGGGGAGTGTTTATAAGTAAGTGTGGATGAGGGCAGTGTTCATAAGTCACTGTGGATGAGGGCAGTGTTTATAAGCTATTGTGGATGAGGGCAGTGTTTATAAGTGAGACTGGATGACGGCAGTGTTTATGAGTGAGTGTGAATGAGGGCAGTGTTTACAAGTGAGCGTGGATGAGGGCGGTGTTTATAAGTGAGAGTGGATGAGGCCAGTGTTCATGAGTGAGTGTGGATGAGGGCAGTGTTTATCAGTGACAGTGGATGAGGCCGTCTTTACAAGTTATTGTGGATGAGGGCAGTGTTTATAAGTGAGACTGGATGACCGCAGTGTTTATGAGTGAGTGTCAATGAGGGCAGTGTTTATAAGTAAGCGTGGATGAGGGCGGTGTTTATAAGTGAGAGTGGACGAGGGCAGTGTTCATGAGTGAGTGTGGATGAGGGCAGTGTTTATCAGTGACAGTGGATGAGGGCAGTGTTTATAAGTGAGAGTGGATGAGGGCAGTGTTTATAAGTGAGAGTGGATGAGGGCAACATTTATGAGTGAGTGTGGATGAGGGCAGTGTTAATAATTGAGAGTGTGTGAGGGCAGTGTTTATAAGTGAGAGTGGACAAGGACAGCGTTTATAAGTGAGTGTGGATGAGGGCAGTGTTCATAAGTCACTGTGGATGAGGGCAGTGTTTATAAGTGATTGTGGATGAGGGCAGTGTTTATAAGTGAGACTGGATGACGGCAGTGTTTATGAGTGAGTGTGAATGAGGGCAGTGTTTATAAGTGAGCGTGGATGAGGGCGGTGTTTATAAGTGAGAGTGGATGAGGGCAGTGTTCATGAGTGAGTGTGGATGAGGGCAGTGTTTATAAGTGAGAGTTGATGTGAGCAGTTTTTATAAGTGAGTGTGGATGAGGGCAGTGTTTACAAGTGATTGTGAATGAGGGCAGTGTTTATGAGTGAGAGTGGATGAGGGCAGTGTTCATGAGTGAGTGTGGATGAGGGCAGTGTTTATCAGTGACAGTGGATGAGGGCAGTGTTTATAAGTGAGTGTGGATGAGGGCAGTGTTAATAATTGAGAGTGTGTGAGGGCGGTGTTTATAAGTGAGAGTGGATGAGGGCAGTGTTCAAGAGTGAATGTGGATGAGGGCAGTGTTTATAAGTGAGAGTGGATGAGGGCAGGTTTATAAGGGTGTGTGGATGAGGACAGTGTTTATAAGTGAGTTTGGATGAGGGCAATGTTTATCAGTGGGAGTGAATTAGGGCAGTGTTTATAAGTGAGTTTGGATGAGGGCAGTGTTCATAAGTGACTGGGGATGAGGACAGTGTTCTTAAGTGAGAGTGGATGAGGGCAGTGTTTATAAGTGAGAGTGGATGACAGCAGTGTTTATAAGTGAGAGTGAACGAGGGCAGTGTGTATAAGTGAGAGTGGATGAGGGCAGTGTTTACAAATGAGAGGGGAAGAGGTCAGTTTATAAGTGAGAGTGGATGACAGCAGTGTTTATAAGTGAGCGTGGATGAAGTCAGTGTTTATAGGTGAGAGTGAATTAGGGCAGTGTTTGAAAGTGAGTTTGGATGAGGGCAGTGTTCATAAGTGACTGGGGATGAGGACAGTGTTCATAAGTGAGAGTGGATGAGGGCAGTGTTTATAAGTGAGAGTGGATGACAGCAGTGTTTATGAGTGAGAGTAGATGACAAAATTGTTTATAAGTGAGAATGGATGACAGCAGTGTTTATAAGTGAGCGTGGATGAGGGCAGTGTTTATAAGTGAACGTGGATGAAGGCAGTGTTTATAAGTGAGTGTGGATGAAGTCAGTGTTTATAAGTGAGAGTGGATTAGGGCAGTGTTAATAAGTGAGTGTGGATGAGGGTAGTTTTATAATTGTGTGTGGATGACAGCAGTGTTTATAAGTGAGCGTGAATGAGGGCAGTGTTTATAAGTGAGCGTGGATGAGGGCGGTGTTTATAAGTGAAAGTGGATGAGGGCAGTGTTCATGAGTGAGTGTGGATGAGGTCAGTGTTAGTCAGTGACAGTGGATGAGGGCAGTGTTTATAAGTGAGAGTGGATGAGGGCAGTGTTTATAAGTGGGTGTGGATGAGGGCAGTGTTTATAAGTGATTGTGGATGAGGGCAGCGTTTATAAGTGAGAGTGGATGACAGCAGTGTTTATAAGTGAGAGTTGATGTGGGCAGTTTTGTAAGTGAGTGTGGATGAGGGCAGTCTTTACAAGTGATTGTGGATGAGGGCAGTGTTTATAAGTGAGACTGGATGACGGCAGTGTTTATGAGTGAGTGTCAATGAGGGCAGTGTTTATAAGTAAGCGTGGATGAGGGCGGTGTTTATAAGTGAGAGTGGATGAGGGCAGTGTTCATGAGTGAGTGTGGATGAGGGCAGTGTTTATCAGTGACAATGGATGAGGGCAGTGTTTATAAGTGAGAGTGGATGAGGGCAGTGTTTATAAGTGAGAGTGGATGAGGGCAGCATTTATGAGTGAGTGTAGATGAGGGCAGTGTTAATAATTGAGAGTGTGTGATGGCAGTGTTTATAAGTGAGAGTGGACAAGGACAGAGTTTATAAGTGAGTGTGGATGAGGGCAGTGTTAATAAGTTAGTGTGGATGAGGGCAGTGTTTATAAGTGAGTGTGGATGAGGGGAGTGTTTATAAGTAAGTGTGGATGAGGGCAGTGTTCATAAGTCACTGTGGATGAGGGCAGTGTTTATAAGCTATTGTGGATGAGGGCAGTGTTTATAAGTGAGACTGGATGACGGCAGTGTTTATGAGTGAGTGTGAATGAGGGCAGTGTTTACAAGTGAGCGTGGATGAGGGCGGTGTTTATAAGTGAGAGTGGATGAGGCCAGTGTTCATGAGTGAGTGTGGATGAGGGCAGTGTTTATCAGTGACAGTGGATGAGGCCGTCTTTACAAGTTATTGTGGATGAGGGCAGTGTTTATAAGTGAGACTGGATGACTGCAGTGTTTATGAGTGAGTGTCAATGAGGGCAGTGTTTATAAGTAAGCGTGGATGAGGGCAGTGTTTATAAGTGAGAGTGGATGAGGGCAGTGTTCATGAGTGAGTGTTGATGAGGGCAGTGTTTATCAGTGACAGTGGATGAGGGCAGTGTTTATAAGTGAGAGTGGATGAGGGCAGTGTTTATAAGTGAGAGTGGATGAGGGCAACATTTATGAGTGAGTGTGGATGAGGGCAGTGTTAATAATTGAGAGTGTGTGAGGGCAGTGTTTATAAGTGAGAGTGGACAAGGACAGCGTTTATAAGTGAGTGTGGATGAGGGCAGTGTTTATAAGTGAGTGTGGATGAGGGGAGTGTTTATAAGTAAGTGTGGATGAGGGCAGTGTTCATAAGTGATTGTGGATGAGGGCAGTGTTTATAAGTGAGACTGGATGACGGCAGTGTTTATGAGTGAGTGTGAATGAGGGCAGTGTTTATAAGTGAGCGTGGATGAGGGCGGTGTTTATAAGTGAGAGTGGATGAGGGCAGTGTTCATGAGTGAGTGTGGATGAGGGCAGTGTTTATAAGTGAGAGTTGATGTGGGCAGTTTTTATAAGTGAGTGTGGATGAGGGCAGTGTTTACAAGTGATTGTGAATGAGGGCAGTGTTTATGAGTGAGAGTGGATGAGGGCAGTGTTCATGAGTGAGTGTGGATGAGGGCAGTGTTTATCAGTGACAGTGGATGAGGGCAGTGTTTATAAGTGAGCGTGGATGAGGGCAGTGTTAATAAGTGAGAGTGTGTGAGGGCAGTGTTTATAAGTGAGAGTGGATGAGGACAGCGTTTGTAAGTGAGTGTGGATGAGGGCGGTGTTTATAAGTGAGAGTGGATGAGGTCAGTGTTTATGAGTGAGTGTGGATGAGGGCAGTGTTTATCAGTGACAGTGGATGAGGGCAGTGTTTATAAGTGATTGTGGATGAGGGCAGTGTTTATAAGTGAGAGTGGATAACAGCAGTGTTTATAAGTGAGAGTTAATGAGGGCAGTTTTTATAAGTGAGTGTTGATAAGGGCAGTATTTATAAGTGATAGTGGATGAGGGCAGTGTTTATAAGTGAGTGTGGATGAGGGCAGCGTTTATACGTGATTGTGGATGGGGGCAGTGTTTATAAGTGAATGTGGATGAGGGCAGTGTTTATAAGGGAGTGTGAAGGAGCGCAGATTTATAAGTGTGCGTGGATGATGACAGTGTTTACAAGTGAGTGTGGATGACGGCAATGTTTATCAGTGAGAGTAGATTAGGGCAGTGTTTATAAGTAAGTGTGGATGAGGGCAGTGTTCATAAGTGACTGTGGATGAGGGCAGTGTGTATAAGTGAGTGTGGATGAGGGCAGTTTTTATAAGCGAGTGTGGATCAGGAAGTTTTTTTAAGTGAGTGTGGATGGCAGCAGTGTTTATCAGTGAGAATGGATGAAGGCATTGTTTAGAATTGTGTGTGGATGATAGCAGTGTTTATAAGTGAGTGTGTATGAGGGCAGTGTTTATAAGTGAGTGTGGATGAGGGGAGTGTTTATAAGTAAGTGTGGATGAGGGCAGTGTTCACAAGTGAGTGTGGATGAGGGCAGTGTTTATAAGTGAGTGTGGATGAGGGCTGTTTTTATGAGCGAGTGTGGATCAGGAAGTTTTTATGAGTGAGTGTGGATGACAGCAGTGTTTATAAGTGAGTGTGGATGAGGGCGGTGTTTATAAGTGAGAGCGAATGAGGGCAGTGTTTATGAGTGAGTGTGGTTGAGGGCAGTGTTTATGAGTGAGTGTGGTTGAGGGCAGTGTTTATCAGTGACAGTGGATGAGGGCAGTGTTTATAAGTGAGAGAGGAAGACAACAGTGTTCATAAGTGAGAGTGGATGAGGTCAGTGTTTATAAGTGAGCGTGGATGAGGGCAGTGTTTATAAGTGGGTGTGGATGACGGCAGTGTTTATAAGTGATTGTGGATGAGGGCAGTGTTTATAAGTGAGAGTGGATGACAGCAGTGTTTATAAGTGAGAGTTGATGTGGGCAGTTTTTATAAGTGAGAGTGGATGAGGGCAGTGTTTATAAGTGAGAGAGGAAGACAACAGTGTTCATAAGTGAGAGTGGATGAGGTCAGTGTTTATAAGTGAGCGTGGATGAGGGCAGTGTTTATAAGTGGGTGTGGATGACGGCAGTGTTTATAAGTGATTGTGGATGAGGGCAGCCATTATACGTGAGAGTGGATGACAGCAGTGTTTATAAGTGAGAGTTGATGTGTGCAGTTTTTATAAGTGAGTGTGGATGAGGGCAGTCTTTACAAGTGATTGTGGATGAGCGCAGTGTTTATAAGTGAAACTGGATGACGGCAGTGTTTATGAGTGAGTGTCAATGAGGGCAGTGTTTATAAGTAAGCGTGGATGAGGGCAACATTTATGAGTGAGTGTGGATGAGGGCAGTGTTCATGAGTGAGTGTGGATGAGGGCAGTGTTTATAAGTGAGAGTTGATGTGGGCAGTTTTTATAAGTGAGTGTGGATGAGGGCAGTGTTTACAAGTGATTGTGAATGAGGGCAGTGTTTATGAGTGAGAGTGGATGAGGGCAGTGTTCATGAGTGAGTGTGGATGAGGGCAGTGTTTATCAGTGACAGTGGATGAGGGCAGTGTTTATAAGTGAGTGTGGATGAGGGCAGTGTTAATAATTGAGAGTGTGTGAGGGCAGTGTTTATAAGTGAGAGTGGATAAGGACAGCGTTTATAAGTGAGTGTGAATGAGGGCAGTGTTAATAAGTGAGTGTGGATGAGGGCACTTTTTATAAGTGAGTGTGGATGAGGGGAGTGTTTATAAGTGAATGTGGATGAGGGCAGTGTTTATAAGTGAGAGTGGATAACAGCAGTGTTTATAAGTGAGAGTTGATGAGGGCAGTTTTTATAAGTGAGTGTTGATAAGGGCAGTATTTATAAGTGATAGTGGATGAGGGCAGTGTTTATAAGTGAGTGTGGATGGGGGCAGTGTTTATAAGTGATTGTGGATGAGGGCAGCGTTTATAAGTGATTGTGGATGGGGGCAGTGTTTATAAGTGAATGTGGATGAGGGCAGTGTTTATAAGTGAGTGTGAAGGAGCGCAGGTTTATAAGTGTGCGTGGATGATGGCAGTGTTTACAAATGAGTGTAGATGACGGCAATGTTTATCAGTGAGAGTAGATTAGGGCAGTGTTTATAAGTAAGTGTGGATGAGGGCAGTGTTCATAAGTGACTGTGGATGAGGGCAGTGTTTATAAGTGAGTGTGGATGAGGGCAGTTTTTATAAGCGAGTGTGGATCAGGAAGTTTTTTTAAGTGAGTGTGGATGGCAGCAGTGTTTATCAGTGAGAATGGATTAAGGCATTGTTTAGCATTGTGTGTGGATGATGGCAGTGTTTATAAGTGTGTGTGGATGAGGGCAGTGTTTATAAGTGCGTGTGGATGAGGGCAGTGTTTATAAGTGAGTGTGGATGAGGGGAGTGTTTATAAGTAAGTGTGGATGAGGGCAGTGTTCACAAGTGAGTGTGGATGAGGGCAGTGTTTATAAGTGAGCGTGGATGTGGGCGGGGCTTATAGGTGAGAGTGGATGAGGGCAGTGTTTATAAGTGAATGTGTTAAGGTTTGTAGAACGAACCCAATAGCGACAACACAAGACAAAGTAAAGCACCAACCTGGCAGGACTCGTAGAGGAGAGCCGGCCGGGCCTGGACAGAAGGGGGAGGCGCTTCAGGCGGAACTTGAGAATAGCTTCTTAAAAATGGGAAAACGTAAACTGCCCCCTTAATCCGAAAAGGAAAAAAACGTAAACTGCTCCTTTAAAGTCCGAAACGGAAAAAACGTAAACTGCTCCTTTAAAGTCCGAAAGGGAAAAAAACGTAAACTGCTCCTTTAAAGTCCGAAAGGGAAAAAAACACAAACTGCTCCTTTAAAGTCCGAAAGGGGAAAAAACACAAACTGCTCCTTTAAGGTAGAAGTCCAACCGAGTAATAAGATCCACAGTGAGAGAGGAGAAATTAGAATATCAAAAACTTGATCTCAACTAGAAAATCACGATGGGAAAATCCAATGGGGAAAACACAAAGAGAGTTCTTCTCCGAACAAGCTCTCAAGGAGAACTGACACAAGGGAATAATCAAACAAGCAAAAACACGGAGAATACTACAATCTGTACTCCACCGGGAGACACAGAAATGTCACAAAACTCGAGACGAAGAATTTACTCACGGGACTGTTCAGGACGAACTCGCGACGAGTTCTGGAAAGCAAACAAACTTATACTAGAGTGGTTAACGAGTAGGTAGGCTGCAGGTGTTTCAGACGCGCCCTTCCCCCGCTCTCATTGCTGGTTGCCAGGTTGGTCAACAGACCGAGCCCTAACAGAATGTGGATGAGGGCGGTGTTTATAATTGAGTGTGGATGAGGGCAGTGTTAATAAGTGAGTGTGGATGGTGGCACTGTTAATAAGTGAGAGTGGATGAGGGCAGTGTTTATAAGTGAGAGTGGATGAGGTCAGAATTTATAAGTGAGTGTGGATGAGAGCAGTGTTTACGAGTGAGCGTGGATAAGGGCAGTGTTCATGAGTGACTGTGGATGAGGGCAGTGTTTATAAGTGAGAGTGGATGAGGGCAGTGTTTATAAGTGAACGTGGATGAGGACAGTGTTTCTAAGTGAGAGCGGATGATATCAGTGTTTATAAGTGAGAGTGGATGATGGCATTATTTATAAGTGAGCGTGGATGAGGGCAGTGTTTATAAGTGAGTGTGGATGATGGCATTATTTATAATTGAGCGTGGATGAGGGCAGTGTTTATAAGTGAGCATGGAAGAGGGCAGTGTTTATAAGTGAGTGTGGATGAGGGCAGTGTTTATAAGTGAGTGTGGATGAGGGCAGTGTTCATAAGTGACTGTGGATGAGGGCAGTGTTTATAAGTGAGAGTGGATGAGGGAAGTGTTTATAAGTGAGTGTGGATGAGGGCAGTGTTTATAAGCGAGTGTGGATCAGGAAGTTTTTACAAGTGAGAATGGATTAAGGCATTGTTTATAAGTGAGAGTGAATGAGGACAATGTTTATGAGTGAGAGCGGATGAGGGCAGTGTTCATAAGTGAGAGTGGATGACAGCAGTGTTTATAAGTGAGTGTGGATGATGGCATTATTTATAAGTGAGCGTGGATGAGGGCAGTGTTCATAAGAGAGCATGGAAGAGGGCAGTGTTTATAAGTGAGAGTGGATGAGGGCAGTGTTTATAAGTGAGTGTTGAGGAGGGCAGTGTTCATAAGTGACTGTGGATGAGGACAGTGTTCATAAGTGACTGTGGATGAGGACAGTGTTTATAAGTGAGAGTGGATGAGGGCAGTGTTTATAAGTGAGTGTGGATGAGGGCAGTGTTCATAAGTGACTGTGGATGAGGGCAGTGTTAATAAGTGAGAGTGGATGAGGGCAGTGTTTATAAGTGAACGTGGATGAGGACAGTGTTTATAAGTGAGAGCGGATGAGGGCAGTGTTTATAAGTGAGAGTGGATGAGGGCAGTGTTTATAAGTGAGTGTGGATGAGGGCAGTGTTTATAAGCGAGTGTGGATCAGGAAGTTTTTACAAGTGAGAATGGATTACGTTACAAGTGGAGAATGGATTAAGGCATTGTTTATAAGTCAGAATGAATGAGGGCAGTGTTAATAAGGGCGAGTGGATGAGGGTAGTGTTGATAAATGAAAGCAGATAAGGCCAGAGTTAATAAGTAAGTGTGGATGAGGGCAGTGTTTATAAGTGAGTGTGGATGACAGCAGTGTTTATAAGTGAGTGTGGATGAGGGCAGTGTTTATAAGTGAGAGTGGATGAGGTCAGAGTTTATAAGTGAGTGTGGATGAGAGCAGCGTTTACGAGTGAGCGTGGATAAGGGCGGTGTTTATAAGTGAGAGTGAATGAGGGCAATGTTAATAAGTGAGAGTGGATGAGGGCACTGTTTATGAGTGAGAGTGGATAACGGCCGTGTTTACTAGTGAAAGTGAATGAGGACAGCGTTTATAAGTGAGAGTGGATGAGGGCAATGTTTATGAGTGAGAGCGGATGAGGGCAGTGTTCATAAGTGACTGTGGATGAGGGCAGTGTTTATAAGTGAGAGTGGATGAGGGCAGTGTTTATAAGTGAACGTGGATGAGGACAGTGTTTATAAGTGAGTGTGGATGAGGGCAGTGTTAATAAGTGAGTGTGGATGAGGGCAGTGTTAATAAGTGAGTGTGGATGAGGGCACTGTTTATAAGTGAGAGTGGATGAGGGCAGTGTTTATAAGTGAGAGTGGATGAGGTCAGAGTTTATAGGTGAGTGTGGATGAGAGCAGTGTTTATAAGCGAGTGTGGATCAGGAAGTTCTTACAAGTCAGAATGGATTAAGGCATTGTTTATAAGTGAGAGTGAATGAGGGCAATGTTTATGAGTGAGAGCGGATGAGGGCAGTGTTCATAAGTGAGAGTGGATGAGGGGAGTGTTTATAAGTGAGAGTGGATGAGGGCAGTGTTTATAAGTGAGAGTGGATGACAGTAGTGTTCATAAGTGAGTGTGGATGAGGGCAGTGTGTATAAGTGAGTGTGGATGAGGGCAGTGTTTATAAGTGAGAGTGAATGACAGTAGTGTTTATGACTGAGTGTGAATGAGGGCAATGTTTATAAGTGAGCGTGGATGTGGGCGGGGTTTATAAGTGAGAGTGGATGAGGGCAGTGTTTATAAGTGATTGTGGATGAGGGCAGTGTTTATAAGTGAGTGTGGATGAGGGCAGTGTTTATAAGGGCGAGTGGATGAGGGCAGTGTTGATAAATGAGAGCAGTTGAGGCCAGAGTTAGAAAGTGAGAGTGGATGAAGGCAGTGTTTATAAGTGGGTGTGGATGAGGTCAGTGTTTATAAGTGGGTGTGGATGAGGGCAGAGTTTATAAGTGATTGTGGATGAGGGCAGTGTTTATAAGTGAACGTGGATGAGGGCAGTGTTTATAAGTGGGTGTGGATGAGGGCAGTGTTTATAAGTGATTGTGGATGAGGGCAGTGTTTATAAGTCAGAATGGATGACAGCAGTGTTTATAAGTGAGAGTGGATGAGGGCAGTGTTTATAAGTGAGAGTGGATGAGGGCATTGTTTATAAGTGAACGTGGATGAGGGCAGTGTTTATAAGTGAGAGCGGATGAGGGCAGTGTTTATAAGTGAGTGGATGACAGCAGTGTTTATAAGTGAGAGTGGATGATGGCATTATTTATAATTGAGCGTGGATGAGGGCAGTGTTTATAAGTGAGTGTGGATGAGGGCGGTGTTTATAAGTGAGTGTGGATGAGGGCAGTGTTCATAAGTGACTGTGGATGAGGGCAGAGTTTATAAGTGAGAGTGGATGAGGGCAGTGTTTATAAGTGAGTGTGGATGAGCGCAGTGTTTATAAGCGAGTGTGGATCAGGAAGTTTTTACAAGTGAGAATGGATTAAGGCATTGTTTATAAGTGAGAGCGGATGAGGGCAGTGTTCATAAGTGAAAGTGGATGAGGGCAGTGTTTATAAGTGAGAGTGGATGAGGGCAGTGTTTATAAGTGAATGTGGATGAGGACAGTGTTTATCAGTGAGAGCGGATGAGGGCAGCGTTTATAAGTGAGCGTGGATGTGGACGGGGCTTATAAGTGAGAGTGGATGAGGGCAGTGTTTATAAGTGAATGTGGATGAGGGCAGTGTTTATAATTGAGTGTGGATGAGGGCAGTGTTAATAAGTGAGTGTGGATGGTGGCACTGTTTATAAGTGAGAGTGGATGAGGGCAGTGTTTATAAGTGAGAGTGGATGAGGTCAGAGTTTATAAGTGAGTGTGGATGAGAGCAGTGTTTACAAGTGAGCGTGGATAAGGGCAGTGTTCATGAGTGACTGTGGATGAGGGCAGTGTTTATAAGTGAGAGTGGATGAGGGCAGTGTTTATAAGTGAACGTGGATGAGGACAGTGTTTATAAGTGAGAGCGGATGATATCAGTGTTTATGAGTGAGAGTGGATGATGGCATTATTTATAAGTGAGCGTGGATGAGGGCAGTGTTTATAAGTGAGTGTGGATGATGGCATTATTTATAATTGAGCGTGGATGAGGGCAGTGTTTATAAGTGAGCATGTCAGAGGGCAGTGTTTATAAGTGAGTGTGGATGAGGGCAGTGTTTATAAGTGAGTGTGGATGAGGGCAGTGTTCATAAGTGACTGTGGATGAGGACAGTGTTTATAAGTGAGAGTGGATGAGGGCAGTGTTTATAAGTGAGTGTGGATGAGGGCAGTGTTTATAAGCGAGTGTGGATCAGGAAGTTTTTACAAGTGAGAATGGATTAAGGCATTGTTTATAAGTGAGAGTGAATGAGGGCAGTGTTTATAAGTGAATGTGGATGAGGACAGTGTTTATAAGTGAGAGCGGATGAGGGCAGTGTTTATAAGTGAGAGTGGATGACAGCAGTGTTTATAAGTGAGTGTGGATGATGGCATTATTTATAAGTGAGCGTGGATGACGGCAGTGTTCATAAGAGAGCATGGAAGAGGGCAGTGTTTATAAGTGAGAGTGGATGAGGGCAATGTTTATAAGTGAGTGTGGAGGAGGGCAGTGTTCATAAGTGACTGTGGATGAGGGCAGTGTTCATAATTGACTGTGGATGAGGACAGTGTTTATAAGTGAGTGTGGATGAGGGCAGTGTTTATAAGTGAGTGTGGATGAGGGCAGTGTTCATAAGTGACTGTGGATGAGGGCAGTGTTTATAAGTGAGAGTGGATGAGGGCAGTGTTTATAAGTGAGTGTGAATGAGGGCAGTGTTTATAAGCGAGTGTGGATCAGGAAGTTTTTACAAGTGAGAATGGATTACGTTACAAGTGGAGAATGGATTAAGGCATTGTTTATAAGTCAGAATGAATGAGGGCAGTGTTAATAAGGGCGAGTGGATGAGGGTAGTGTTGATAAAAGAAAGCAGATAAGGCTAGAGTTAATAAGTAAGTGTGGATAAGGGCAGTGTTTATAAGTGAGTGTGGATGACAGCAGTGTTTATAAGTGAGTGTGGATGAGGGCAGTGTTTATAAGTGAGAGTGGATGAGGTCAGAGTTTATAAGTGAGTGTGGATGAGAGCAGCGTTTACGAGTCAGCGTGGATAAGGGCGGTGTTCATAAGTGAGAGTGAATGAGGGCAATGTTAATAAGTGAGAGTGGATGAGGGCACTGTTTATGAGTGAGAGTGGATAACGGCCGTGTTTACTAGTGAGAGTGAATGAGGACAGCGTTTATAAGTGAGAGTGGATGAGGGCAATGTTTATGAGTGAGAGCGGATGAGGGCAGTGTTCATAAGTGACTGTGGATGAGGGCAGTGTTTATAAGTGAGAGTGGATGAGGGCAGTGTTTATAAGTGAACGTGGATGAGGACAGTGTTTATAAGTGAGTGTGGATGAGGGCAGTGTTAATAAGTGAGTGTGGATGAGGGCACTGTTTATAAGTGAGAGTGGATGAGGGCAGTGTTTATAAGTGAGAGTGGATGAGGTCAGAGTTTATAAGTGAGTGTGGATGAGAGCAGTGTTTATAAGCGAGTGTGGATCAGGAAGTTTTTACAAGTCAGAATGGATTAAGGCATTGTTTATAAGAGAGAGCGAATGAGGGCAATGTTTATGAGTGAGAGCGGATGAGGGCAGTGTTTATAAGTGAGAGTGGATGAGGGCAGTGTTTATAAGTGAGAGTGGATGACAGTAGTGTTCATAAGTGAGTGTGGATGAGGGCAGTGTGTATAAGTGAGTGTGGACGAGGGCAGTGTTTATAAGTGACAGTGAATGACAGTAGTGTTTATGACTGAGTGTGAATGAGGGCAATGTTTATAAGTGAGCGTGGATGTGGGCGGGGTTTATAAGTGAGAGTGGATGAAGTGCAGTGTTTATAAGTGATTGTGGATGAGGGCAGTGTTTATAAGTGAGTGTGGATGAGGGCAGTGTTTATAAGGGCGAGTGGATGAGGGCAGTGTTGATAAATGAGAGCAGTTGAGGCCAGAGTTAAAAAGTGAGAGTGGATGAAGGCAGTGTTTATAAGTGGGTGTGGATGAGGTCAGTGTTTATAAGTGGGTGTGGATGAGGGCAGAGTTTATAAGTGATTGTGGATGAGGGCAGTGTTTATAAGTGAACGTGGATGAGGGCAGTGTTTATAAGTGGGTGTGGATGAGGGCAGTGTTTATAAGTGATTGTAGATGAGGGCAGTGTTTATAAGTGAGAGTGGATGAGGGCATTGTTTATAAGTGAACGTGGATGAGGGCAGTGTTTATAAGTGAGAGCGGATGATATCAGTGTTTATGAGTGACAGTGGATGATGGCATTATTTATAAGTGAGCGTGGATGAGGGCAGTGTTTATAAGTGAGTGTGGATGAGGGCAGTGTTTATAAGTGAGTGTGGATGAGGGCAGTGTTTATAAGTGAGTGTGGATGAGGGCAGTGTTCATAAGTGACTGTGGATGAGGGCAGAGTTTATAAGTGAGAGTGGATGAGGGCAGTGTTTATAAGTGAGTGTGGATGAGGGCAGAGTTTATAAGCGAGTGTGGATCAGGAAGTTTTTACAAGTGAGAATGGATTAAGGCATTGTTTATAAGTGAGAGCGGATGAGGGCAGTGTTCATAAGTGAAAGTGGATGAGGGCAGTGTTTATAAGTGAGAGTGGATGAGGGCAGTGTTTATAAGTGAATGTGGATGAGGACAGTGTTTATCAGTGAGAGCGGATGAGGGCAGTGTTTATAAGTGAGCGTGGATGTGGGCGGGGCTTATAAGTGAGAGTGGATGAGGGCAGTGTTTATAAGTGAATGTGGATGAGGGCAGTGTTTATAATTGAGTGTGGATGAGGGCAGTGTTAATAAGTGATTGTGGATGGTGGCACTGTTTATAAGTGAGAGTGGATGAGGGCAGAGTTTATAAGTGAGAGTGGATGAGGGCAGTGTTTATAAGTGAGTGTGGATGAGGGCAGTGTTTATAAGTGAGTGTGGATCAGGAAGTTTTTACAAGTGAGAATGGATTAAGGCATTGTTTATAAGTGAGAGTGAATGAGGGCAATGTTTATGAGTGAGAGCGGATGAGGGCAGTGTTTATAAGTGGGTGTGGATGAGGGCAGTGTTTATAAGTGAGAGTGGATGAGGGCAGCGTTTATAAGTGAATGTGGATGAGGGCAGTGTTTATAAGTGAGAGTGGATGACAGCTGTGTTTATAAGTGTGTGGATGATGGCATTATTTATAAGTGAGCGTGGATGAGGGCAGTGTTCATAAGTGAGCATGGAAGAGGGCAGTGTTTATAAGTGAGAGTGGATGAGGGCAGTGTTTATAAGTGAGTGTGGATGAGGGCAGTGTTCATAAGTGACTATGGATGAGGGCAGTGTTTATAAGTGAGCGTGGAAGAGGGCAGTGTTTATAAGTGAGAGTGGATGAGGGCAGTGTTTACAAGTGAGAATGGATTAAGGCATTGTTTATAAGTGAGAGTGAATGAGGGCAGTGTTAATAAGGGCGAGTGGATGAGGGCAGTGTTGATAAATGAGAGCAGATGAGGACAGCGTTAATAAGTGAGAGTGGATGACAGCTGTGTTTATAAGTGAGTGTGGATGAGGGCATTATTTATAAGTGAGTGTGGATGAGGGCAGTGTTTATAAGTGAGAGTGGATGACAGCAGTGTTCATAAGTGGGTGTGGATGAGGTCAGTGTTTATAAGTGGGTGTGGATGAGGGCAGAGTTTATAAGTGATTGTGGATGAGGGCAGTGTTTATAAGTCAGAATGGATGACAGCAGTGTTTATAAGTGAGAGTGGATGAGGGCAGTGTTTATAAGTGAATGTGGATGAGGACAGTGTTTATCAGTGAGAGCGGATGAGGGCAGTGTTTATAAGTGAGCGTGGATGTGGGCGGGGCATATAAGTGAGAGTGGATGAGGGCAGTGTTTATAAGTGAATGTGGATGAGGGCAGTGTTTATAATTGAGTGTGGATGAGGGCAGTGTTAATAAGTGAGTGTGGATGGTGGCACTGTTTATAAGTGAGAGTGGATGAGGGCAGTGTTTATAAGTGAGAGTGGATGAGGTCAGAGTTTATAAGTGAGTGTGGATGAGAGCAGTGTTTACAAGTGAGCGTGGATAAGGGCAGTGTTCATGAGTGACTGTGGATGAGGGCAGTGTTTATAAGTGAGAGTGGATGAGGGCAGTGTTTATAAGTGAACGTGGATGAGGACAGTGTTTATAAGTGAGTGTGGATGAGGGCAGTGTTAATAAGTGAGTGTGGATGAGGGCACTGTTTATAAGTGAGAGTGGATGAGGGCAGTGTTTATAAGTGAGAGTGGATGAGGTCAGAGTTTATAAGTGAGTGTGGATGAGAGCAGTGTTTATAAGCGAGTGTGGATCAGGAAGTTTTTACAAGTCAGAATGGATTAAGGCATTGTTTATAAGAGAGAGCGAATGAGGGCAATGTTTATGAGTGAGAGCGGATGAGGGCAGTGTTTATAAGTGAGAGTGGATGAGGGCAGTGTTTATAATTGAGCGTGGATGAGGGCAGTGTTTATAAGTGAGCATGGAAGAGGGCAGTGTTTATAAGTGAGTGTGGATGAGGGCAGTGTTTATAAGTGAGTGTGGATGAGGGCAGTGTTCATAAGTGACTGTGGATGAGGGCAGTGTTTATAAGTGAGAGTGGATGAGGGAAGTGTTTATAAGTGAGTGTGGATGAGGGCAGTGTTTATAAGCGAGTGTGGATCAGGAAGTTTTTACAAGTGAGAATGGATTAAGGCATTGTTTATAAGTGAGAGTGAATGAGGGCAATGTTTATGAGTGAGAGCGGATGAGGGCAGTGTTCATAAGTGAGAGTGGATGACAGCAGTGTTTATAAGTGAGTGTGGATGATGGCATTATTTATAAGTGAGCGTGGATGAGGGCAGTGTTCATAAGAGAGCATGGAAGAGGGCAGTGTTTATAAGTGAGAGTGGATGAGGGCAGTGTTTATAAGTGAGTGTTGAGGAGGGCAGTGTTCATAAGTGACTGTGGATGAGGACAGTGTTCATAAGTGACTGTGGATGAGGACAGTGTTTATAAGTGAGAGTGGATGAGGGCAGTGTTTATAAGTGAGTGTGGATGAGGGCAGTGTTCATAAGTGACTGTGGATGAGGGCAGTGTTAATAAGTGAGAGTGGATGAGGGCAGTGTTTATAAGTGAACGTGGATGAGGACAGTGTTTATAAGTGAGAGCGGATGAGGGCAGTGTTTATAAGTGAGAGTGGATGAGGGCAGTGTTTATAAGTGAGTGTGGATGAGGGCAGTGTTTATAAGCGAGTGTGGATCAGGAAGTTTTTACAAGTGAGAATGGATTACGTTACAAGTGGAGAATGGATTAAGGCATTGTTTATAAGTCAGAATGAATGAGGGCAGTGTTAATAAGGGCGAGTGGATGAGGGTAGTGTTGATAAATGAAAGCAGATAAGGCCAGAGTTAATAAGTAAGTGTGGATGAGGGCAGTGTTTATAAGTGAGTGTGGATGACGGCAGTGTTTATAAGTGAGTGTGGATGAGGGCAGTGTTTATAAGTGAGAGTGGATGAGGTCAGAGTTTATAAGTGAGTGTGGATGAGAGCAGCGTTTACGAGTGAGCGTGGATAAGGGCGGTGTTTATAAGTGAGAGTGAATGAGGGCAATGTTAATAAGTGAGAGTGGATGAGGGCACTGTTTATGAGTGAGAGTGGATAACGGCCGTGTTTACTAGTGAAAGTGAATGAGGACAGCGTTTATAAGTGAGAGTGGATGAGGGCAATGTTTATGAGTGAGAGCGGATGAGGGCAGTGTTCATAAGTGACTGTGGATGAGGGCAGTGTTTATAAGTGAGAGTGGATGAGGGCAGTGTTTATAAGTGAACGTGGATGAGGACAGTGTTTATAAGTGAGTGTGGATGAGGGCAGTGTTAATAAGTGAGTGTGGATGAGGGCAGTGTTAATAAGTGAGTGTGGATGAGGGCACTGTTTATAAGTGAGAGTGGATGAGGGCAGTGTTTATAAGTGAGAGTGGATGAGGTCAGAGTTTATAGGTGAGTGTGGATGAGAGCAGTGTTTATAAGCGAGTGTGGATCAGGAAGTTCTTACAAGTCAGAATGGATTAAGGCATTGTTTATAAGTGAGAGTGAATGAGGGCAATGTTTATGAGTGAGAGCGGATGAGGGCAGTGTTCATAAGTGAGAGTGGATGAGGGGAGTGTTTATAAGTGAGAGTGGATGAGGGCAGTGTTTATAAGTGAGAGTGGATGACAGTAGTGTTCATAAGTGAGTGTGGATGAGGGCAGTGTGTATAAGTGAGTGTGGATGAGGGCAGTGTTTATAAGTGAGAGTGAATGACAGTAGTGTTTATGACTGAGTGTGAATGAGGGCAATGTTTATAAGTGAGCGTGGATGTGGGCGGGGTTTATAAGTGAGAGTGGATGAGGGCAGTGTTTATAAGTGATTGTGGATGAGGGCAGTGTTTATAAGTGAGTGTGGATGAGGGCAGTGTTTATAAGGGCGAGTGGATGAGGGCAGTGTTGATAAATGAGAGCAGTTGAGGCCAGAGTTAGAAAGTGAGAGTGGATGAAGGCAGTGTTTATAAGTGGGTGTGGATGAGGTCAGTGTTTATAAGTGGGTGTGGATGAGGGCAGAGTTTATAAGTGATTGTGGATGAGGGCAGTGTTTATAAGTGAACGTGGATGAGGGCAGTGTTTATAAGTGGGTGTGGATGAGGGCAGTGTTTATAAGTGATTGTGGATGAGGGCAGTGTTTATAAGTCAGAATGGATGACAGCAGTGTTTATAAGTGAGAGTGGATGAGGGCAGTGTTTATAAGTGAGAGTGGATGAGGGCATTGTTTATAAGTGAACGTGGATGAGGGCAGTGTTTATAAGTGAGAGCGGATGAGGGCAGTGTTTATAAGTGAGTGGATGACAGCAGTGTTTATAAGTGAGAGTGGATGATGGCATTATTTATAATTGAGCGTGGATGAGGGCAGTGTTTATAAGTGAGTGTGGATGAGGGCGGTGTTTATAAGTGAGTGTGGATGAGGGCAGTGTTCATAAGTGACTGTGGATGAGGGCAGAGTTTATAAGTGAGAGTGGATGAGGGCAGTGTTTATAAGTGAGTGTGGATGAGCGCAGTGTTTATAAGCGAGTGTGGATCAGGAAGTTTTTACAAGTGAGAATGGATTAAGGCATTGTTTATAAGTGAGAGCGGATGAGGGCAGTGTTCATAAGTGAAAGTGGATGAGGGCAGTGTTTATAAGTGAGAGTGGATGAGGGCAGTGTTTATAAGTGAATGTGGATGAGGACAGTGTTTATCAGTGAGAGCGGATGAGGGCAGCGTTTATAAGTGAGCGTGGATGTGGGCGGGGCTTATAAGTGAGAGTGGATGAGGGCAGTGTTTATAAGTGAATGTGGATGAGGGCAGTGTTTATAATTGAGTGTGGATGAGGGCAGTGTTAATAAGTGAGTGTGGATGGTGGCACTGTTTATAAGTGAGAGTGGATGAGGGCAGTGTTTATAAGTGAGAGTGGATGAGGTCAGAGTTTATAAGTGAGTGTGGATGAGAGCAGTGTTTACAAGTGAGCGTGGATAAGGGCAGTGTTCATGAGTGACTGTGGATGAGGGCAGTGTTTATAAGTGAGAGTGGATGAGGGCAGTGTTTATAAGTGAACGTGGATGAGGACAGTGTTTATAAGTGAGAGCGGATGATATCAGTGTTTATGAGTGAGAGTGGATGATGGCATTATTTATAAGTGAGCGTGGATGAGGGCAGTGTTTATAAGTGAGTGTGGATGATGGCATTATTTATAATTGAGCGTGGATGAGGGCAGTGTTTATAAGTGAGCATGTCAGAGGGCAGTGTTTATAAGTGAGTGTGGATGAGGGCAGTGTTTATAAGTGAGTGTGGATGAGGGCAGTGTTCATAAGTGACTGTGGATGAGGGCAGTGTTTATAAGTGAGAGTGGATGAGGGCAGTGTTTATAAGTGAGTGTGGATGAGGGCAGTGTTTATAAGCGAGTGTGGATCAGGAAGTTTTTACAAGTGAGAATGGATTAAGGCATTGTTTATAAGTGAGAGTGAATGAGGGCAGTGTTTATAAGTGAATGTGGATGAGGACAGTGTTTATAAGTGAGAGCGGATGAGGGCAGTGTTTATAAGTGAGAGTGGATGACAGCAGTGTTTATAAGTGAGTGTGGATGATGGCATTATTTATAAGTGAGCGTGGATGACGGCAGTGTTCATAAGAGAGCATGGAAGAGGGCAGTGTTTATAAGTGAGAGTGGATGAGGGCAATGTTTATAAGTGAGTGTGGAGGAGGGCAGTGTTCATAAGTGACTGTGGATGAGGGCAGTGTTCATAATTGACTGTGGATGAGGACAGTGTTTATAAGTGAGTGTGGATGAGGGCAGTGTTTATAAGTGAGTGTGGATGAGGGCAGTGTTCATAAGTGACTGTGGATGAGGGCAGTGTTTATAAGTGAGAGTGGATGAGGGCAGTGTTTATAAGTGAGTGTGAATGAGGGCAGTGTTTATAAGCGAGTGTGGATCAGGAAGTTTTTACAAGTGAGAATGGATTACGTTACAAGTGGAGAATGGATTAAGGCATTGTTTATAAGTCAGAATGAATGAGGGCAGTGTTAATAAGGGCGAGTGGATGAGGGTAGTGTTGATAAAAGAAAGCAGATAAGGCTAGAGTTAATAAGTAAGTGTGGATAAGGGCAGTGTTTATAAGTGAGTGTGGATGACAGCAGTGTTTATAAGTGAGTGTGGATGAGGGCAGTGTTTATAAGTGAGAGTGGATGAGGTCAGAGTTTATAAGTGAGTGTGGATGAGAGCAGCGTTTACGAGTCAGCGTGGATAAGGGCGGTGTTCATAAGTGAGAGTGAATGAGGGCAATGTTAATAAGTGAGAGTGGATGAGGGCACTGTTTATGAGTGAGAGTGGATAACGGCCGTGTTTACTAGTGAGAGTGAATGAGGACAGCGTTTATAAGTGAGAGTGGATGAGGGCAATGTTTATGAGTGAGAGCGGATGAGGGCAGTGTTCATAAGTGACTGTGGATGAGGGCAGTGTTTATAAGTGAGAGTGGATGAGGGCAGTGTTTATAAGTGAACGTGGATGAGGACAGTGTTTATAAGTGAGTGTGGATGAGGGCAGTGTTAATAAGTGAGTGTGGATGAGGGCACTGTTTATAAGTGAGAGTGGATGAGGGCAGTGTTTATAAGTGAGAGTGGATGAGGTCAGAGTTTATAAGTGAGTGTGGATGAGAGCAGTGTTTATAAGCGAGTGTGGATCAGGAAGTTTTTACAAGTCAGAATGGATTAAGGCATTGTTTATAAGAGAGAGCGAATGAGGGCAATGTTTATGAGTGAGAGCGGATGAGGGCAGTGTTTATAAGTGAGAGTGGATGAGGGCAGTGTTTATAAGTGAGAGTGGATGACAGTAGTGTTCATAAGTGAGTGTGGATGAGGGCAGTGTGTATAAGTGAGTGTGGACGAGGGCAGTGTTTATAAGTGACAGTGAATGACAGTAGTGTTTATGACTGAGTGTGAATGAGGGCAATGTTTATAAGTGAGCGTGGATGTGGGCGGGGTTTATAAGTGAGAGTGGATGAAGTGCAGTGTTTATAAGTGATTGTGGATGAGGGCAGTGTTTATAAGTGAGTGTGGATGAGGGCAGTGTTTATAAGGGCGAGTGGATGAGGGCAGTGTTGATAAATGAGAGCAGTTGAGGCCAGAGTTAAAAAGTGAGAGTGGATGAAGGCAGTGTTTATAAGTGGGTGTGGATGAGGTCAGTGTTTATAAGTGGGTGTGGATGAGGGCAGAGTTTATAAGTGATTGTGGATGAGGGCAGTGTTTATAAGTGAACGTGGATGAGGGCAGTGTTTATAAGTGGGTGTGGATGAGGGCAGTGTTTATAAGTGATTGTAGATGAGGGCAGTGTTTATAAGTGAGAGTGGATGAGGGCATTGTTTATAAGTGAACGTGGATGAGGGCAGTGTTTATAAGTGAGAGCGGATGATATCAGTGTTTATGAGTGACAGTGGATGATGGCATTATTTATAAGTGAGCGTGGATGAGGGCAGTGTTTATAAGTGAGTGTGTATGAGGGCAGTGTTTATAAGTGAGTGTGGATGAGGGCAGTGTTTATAAGTGAGTGTGGATGAGGGCAGTGTTCATAAGTGACTGTGGATGAGGGCAGAGTTTATAAGTGAGAGTGGATGAGGGCAGTGTTTATAAGTGAGTGTGGATGAGGGCAGAGTTTATAAGCGAGTGTGGATCAGGAAGTTTTTACAAGTGAGAATGGATTAAGGCATTGTTTATAAGTGAGAGCGGATGAGGGCAGTGTTGATAAATGAGAGCAGTTGAGGCCAGAGTTAAAAAGTGAGAGTGGATGAAGGCAGTGTTTATAAGTGGGTGTGGATGAGGTCAGTGTTTATAAGTGGGTGTGGATGAGGGCAGAGTTTATAAGTGATTGTGGATGAGGGCAGTGTTTATAAGTGAACGTGGATGAGGGCAGTGTTTATAAGTGGGTGTGGATGAGGGCAGTGTTTATAAGTGATTGTAGATGAGGGCAGTGTTTATAAGTGAGAGTGGATGAGGGCATTGTTTATAAGTGAACGTGGATGAGGGCAGTGTTTATAAGTGAGAGCGGATGATATCAGTGTTTATGAGTGACAGTGGATGATGGCATTATTTATAAGTGAGCGTGGATGAGGGCAGTGTTTATAAGTGAGTGTGTATGAGGGCAGTGTTTATAAGTGAGTGTGGATGAGGGCAGTGTTTATAAGTGAGTGTGGATGAGGGCAGTGTTCATAAGTGACTGTGGATGAGGGCAGAGTTTATAAGTGAGAGTGGATGAGGGCAGTGTTTATAAGTGAGTGTGGATGAGGGCAGAGTTTATAAGCGAGTGTGGATCAGGAAGTTTTTACAAGTGAGAATGGATTAAGGCATTGTTTATAAGTGAGAGCGGATGAGGGCAGTGTTCATAAGTGAAAGTGGATGAGGGCAGTGTTTATAAGTGAGAGTGGATGAGGGCAGTGTTTATAAGTGAATGTGGATGAGGACAGTGTTTATCAGTGAGAGCGGATGAGGGCAGTGTTTATAAGTGAGCGTGGATGTGGGCGGGGCTTATAAGTGAGAGTGGATGAGGGCAGTGTTTATAAGTGAATGTGGATGAGGGCAGTGTTTATAATTGAGTGTGGATGAGGGCAGTGTTAATAAGTGATTGTGGATGGTGGCACTGTTTATAAGTGAGAGTGGATGAGGGCAGAGTTTATAAGTGAGAGTGGATGAGGGCAGTGTTTATAAGTGAGTGTGGATGAGGGCAGTGTTTATAAGTGAGTGTGGATCAGGAAGTTTTTACAAGTGAGAATGGATTAAGGCATTGTTTATAAGTGAGAGTGAATGAGGGCAATGTTTATGAGTGAGAGCGGATGAGGGCAGTGTTTATAAGTGGGTGTGGATGAGGGCAGTGTTTATAAGTGAGAGTGGATGAGGGCAGCGTTTATAAGTGAATGTGGATGAGGGCAGTGTTTATAAGTGAGAGTGGATGACAGCTGTGTTTATAAGTGTGTGGATGATGGCATTATTTATAAGTGAGCGTGGATGAGGGCAGTGTTCATAAGTGAGCATGGAAGAGTGCAGTGTTTATAAGTGAGAGTGGATGAGGGCAGTGTTTATAAGTGAGTGTGGATGAGGGCAGTGTTCATAAGTGACTATGGATGAGGGCAGTGTTTATAAGTGAGCGTGGAAGAGGGCAGTGTTTATAAGTGAGAGTGGATGAGGGCAGTGTTTACAAGTGAGAATGGATTAAGGCATTGTTTATAAGTGAGAGTGAATGAGGGCAGTGTTAATAAGGGCGAGTGGATGAGGGCAGTGTTGATAAATGAGAGCAGATGAGGACAGCGTTAATAAGTGAGAGTGGATGACAGCTGTGTTTATAAGTGAGTGTGGATGAGGGCATTATTTATAAGTGAGTGTGGATGAGGGCAGTGTTTATAAGTGAGAGTGGATGACAGCAGTGTTCATAAGTGGGTGTGGATGAGGTCAGTGTTTATAAGTGGGTGTGGATGAGGGCAGAGTTTATAAGTGATTGTGGATGAGGGAAGTGTTTATAAGTCAGAATGGATGACAGCAGTGTTTATAAGTGAGAGTGGATGAGGGCAGTGTTTATAAGTGAATGTGGATGAGGACAGTGTTTATCAGTGAGAGCGGATGAGGGCAGTGTTTATAAGTGAGCGTGGATGTGGGCGGGGCATATAAGTGAGAGTGGATGAGGGCAGTGTTTATAAGTGAATGTGGATGAGGGCAGTGTTTATAATTGAGTGTGGATGAGGGCAGTGTTAATAAGTGAGTGTGGATGGTGGCACTGTTTATAAGTGAGAGTGGATGAGGGCAGTGTTTATAAGTGAGAGTGGATGAGGTCAGAGTTTATAAGTGAGTGTGGATGAGAGCAGTGTTTACAAGTGAGCGTGGATAAGGGCAGTGTTCATGAGTGACTGTGGATGAGGGCAGTGTTTATAAGTGAGAGTGGATGAGGGCAGTGTTTATAAGTGAACGTGGATGAGGACAGTGTTTATAAGTGAGTGTGGATGAGGGCAGTGTTAATAAGTGAGTGTGGATGAGGGCACTGTTTATAAGTGAGAGTGGATGAGGTCAGAGTTTATAAGTGAGTGTGGATGAGAGCAGTGTTTATAAGCGAGTGTGGATCAGGAAGTTTTTACAAGTCAGAATGGATTAAGGCATTGTTTATAAGAGAGAGCGAATGAGGGCAATGTTTATGAGTGAGAGCGGATGAGGGCAGTGTTTATAAGTGAGAGTGGATGAGGGCAGTGTTTATAAGTGAGAGTGGATGACAGTAGTGTTCATAAGTGAGTGTGGATGAGGGCAGTGTGTATAAGTGAGTGTGGACGAGGGCAGTGTTTATAAGTGACAGTGAATGACAGTAGTGTTTATGACTGAGTGTGAATGAGGGCAATGTTTATAAGTGAGCGTGGATGTGGGCGGGGTTTATAAGTGAGAGTGGATGAAGTGCAGTGTTTATAAGTGATTGTGGATGAGGGCAGTGTTTATAAGTGAGTGTGGATGAGGGCAGTGTTTATAAGGGCGAGTGGATGAGGGCAGTGTTGATAAATGAGAGCAGTTGAGGCCAGAGTTAAAAAGTGAGAGTGGATGAAGGCAGTGTTTATAAGTGGGTGTGGATGAGGTCAGTGTTTATAAGTGGGTGTGGATGAGGGCAGAGTTTATAAGTGATTGTGGATGAGGGCAGTGTTTATAAGTGAACGTGGATGAGGGCAGTGTTTATAAGTGGGTGTGGACGAGGGCAGTGTTTATAAGTGATTGTGGATGAGGGCAGTGTTTATAAGTCAGAATGGATGACAGCAGTGTTTATAAGTGAGAGTGGATGAGGGCAGTGTTTATAAGTGAGAGTGGATGAGGGCATTGTTTATAAGTGAACGTGGATGAGGGCAGTGTTTATAAGTGAGAGCGGATGATATCAGTGTTTATGAGTGACAGTGGATGATGGCATTATTTATAAGTGAGCGTGGATGAGGGCAGTGTTTATAAGTGAGTGTGGATGAGGGCAGTGTTTATAAGTGAGTGTGGATGAGGGCAGTGTTTATAAGTGAGTGTGGATGAGGGCAGTGTTCATAAGTGACTGTGGATGAGGGCAGAGTTTATAAGTGAGAGTGGATGAGGGCAGTGTTTATAAGTGAGAGTGGATGAGGGCAGAGTTTATAAGCGAGTGTGGATCAGGAAGTTTTTACAAGTGAGAATGGATTAAGGCATTGTTTATAAGTGAGAGCGGATGAGGGCAGTGTTTATAAGTGAATGTGGATGAGGACAGTGTTTATCAGTGAGAGCGGATGAGGGCAGTGTTTATAAGTGAGCGTGGATGTGGGCGGGGCTTATAAGTGAGAGTGGATGAGGGCAGTGTTTATAAGTGAATGTGGATGAGGGCAGTGTTTATAATTGAGTGTGGATGAGGGCAGTGTTAATAAGTGAGTGTGGATGGTGGCACTGTTTATAAGTGAGAGTGGATGAGGGCAGAGTTTATAAGTGAGAGTGGATGAGGGCAGTGTTTATTAGTGAGTGTGGATGGTGGCACTGTTTATAAGTGAGAGTGGATGAGGGCAGTGTTTATAAGTGAGAGTGGATGAGGTCAGAGTTTATAAGTGAGTGTGGATGAGAGCAGTGTTTACAAGTGAGCGTGGATAAGGGCAGTGTTCATGAGTGACTGTGGATGAGGGCAGTGTTTATAAGTGAGAGTGGATGAGGGCAGTGTTTATAAGTGAACGTGGATGAGGACAGTGTTTATAAGTGAGAGCGGATGATATCAGTGTTTATGAGTGACAGTGGATGATGGCATTATTTATAAGTGAGCGTGGATGAGGGCAGTGTTTATAAGTGAGTGTGGATGATGGCATTATTTATAATTGAGCGTGGATGAGGGCAGTGTTTATAAGTGAGCATGGAAGAGGGCAGTGTTTATAAGTGAGTGTGGATGAGGGCAGTGTTTATAAGTGAGTGTGGATGAGGGCAGTGTTCATAAGTGACTGTGGATGAGGGCAGTGTTTATAAGTGAGGGTGGATGAGGGCAGTGTTTATAAGTGAATGTGGATGAGAACAGTGTTTATAAGTGAGTGTGGATGAGGGCAGTGTTCATAAGTGAAAGTGGATGAGGGCAGTGTTTATAAGTGAGAGTGGATGAGGGCAGTGTTTATAAGTGAATGTGGATGAGGACAGTGTTTATCAGTGAGAGCGGATGAGGGCAGTGTTTATAAGTGAGAGTGGATGAGGGCAGTGTTTATAAGTGAGAGTGGATGAGGGCAGTGTTCATAAGTGACTGTGGATGAGGGCAGTGTTTATAAGTGAGGGTGGATGAGGGCAGTGTTTATAAGTGAGAGTGGATGAGGGCAGTGTTTATAAGTGAACGTGGATGAGGACAGTGTTTATAAGTGAGAGCGGATGATATCAGTGTTTATGAGTGACAGTGGATGATGGCATTATTTATAAGTGAGCGTGGATGAGGGCAGTGTTTATAAGTGAGTGTGGATGATGGCATTATTTATAATTGAGCGTGGATGAGGGCAGTGTTTATATGTGAGCATGGAAGAGGGCAGTGTTTATAAGTGAGTGTGGATGAGGGCAGTGTTTATAAGTGAGTGTGGATGAGGGCAGTGTTCATAAGTGACTGTGGATGAGGGCAGTGTTTATAAGTGAGAATGGATTAAGGCATTGTTTATAAGTGAGAGTGAATGAGGGCAGTGTTAATAAGGGCGAGTGGATGAGGGCAGTGTTGATAAATGAGAGCAGATGAGGACAGCGTTAATAAGTGAGAGTGGATGACAGCTGTGTTTATAAGTGAGTGTGGATGAGGGCATTATTTATAAGTGAGTGTGGATGAGGGCAGTGTTTATAAGTGAGAGTGGATGACAGCAGTGTTCATAAGTGGGTGTGGATGAGGTCAGTGTTTATAAGTGGGTGTGGATGAGGGCAGAGTTTATAAGTGATTGTGGATGAGGGCAGTGTTTATAAGTCAGAATGGATGACAGCAGTGTTTATAAGTGAGAGTGGATGAGGGCAGTGTTTATAAGTGAATGTGGATGAGGACAGTGTTTATCAGTGAGAGCGGATGAGGGCAGTGTTTATAAGTGAGCGTGGATGTGGGCGGGGCATATAAGTGAGAGTGGATGAGGGCAGTGTTTATAAGTGAATGTGGATGAGGGCAGTGTTTATAATTGAGTGTGGATGAGGGCAGTGTTAATAAGTGAGTGTGGATGGTGGCACTGTTTATAAGTGAGAGTGGATGAGGGCAGTGTTTATAAGTGAGAGTGGATGAGGTCAGAGTTTATAAGTGAGTGTGGATGAGAGCAGTGTTTACAAGTGAGCGTGGATAAGGGCAGTGTTCATGAGTGACTGTGGATGAGGGCAGTGTTTATAAGTGAGAGTGGATGAGGGCAGTGTTTATAAGTGAACGTGGATGAGGACAGTGTTTATAAGTGAGTGTGGATGAGGGCAGTGTTAATAAGTGAGTGTGGATGAGGGCACTGTTTATAAGTGAGAGTGGATGAGGGCAGTGTTTATAAGTGAGAGTGGATGAGGTCAGAGTTTATAAGTGAGTGTGGATGAGAGCAGTGTTTATAAGCGAGTGTGGATCAGGAAGTTTTTACAAGTCAGAATGGATTAAGGCATTGTTTATAAGAGAGAGCGAATGAGGGCAATGTTTATGAGTGAGAGCGGATGAGGGCAGTGTTTATAAGTGAGAGTGGATGAGGGCAGTGTTTATAAGTGAGAGTGGATGACAGTAGTGTTCATAAGTGAGTGTGGATGAGGGCAGTGTGTATAAGTGAGTGTGGACGAGGGCAGTGTTTATAAGTGACAGTGAATGACAGTAGTGTTTATGACTGAGTGTGAATGAGGGCAATGTTTATAAGTGAGCGTGGATGTGGGCGGGGTTTATAAGTGAGAGTGGATGAAGTGCAGTGTTTATAAGTGATTGTGGATGAGGGCAGTGTTTATAAGTGAGTGTGGATGAGGGCAGTGTTTATAAGGGCGAGTGGATGAGGGCAGTGTTGATAAATGAGAGCAGTTGAGGCCAGAGTTAAAAAGTGAGAGTGGATGAAGGCAGTGTTTATAAGTGGGTGTGGATGAGGTCAGTGTTTATAAGTGGGTGTGGATGAGGGCAGAGTTTATAAGTGATTGTGGATGAGGGCAGTGTTTATAAGTGAACGTGGATGAGGGCAGTGTTTATAAGTGGGTGTGGACGAGGGCAGTGTTTATAAGTGAGTGTGGATGAGGGCAGTGTTTATAAGTGAGTGTGGATGAGGGCAGTGTTCATAAGTGACTGTGGATGAGGGCAGAGTTTATAAGTGAGAGTGGATGAGGGCAGTGTTTATAAGTGAGAGTGGATGAGGGCAGAGTTTATAAGCGAGTGTGGATCAGGAAGTTTTTAAAAGTGAGAATGGATTAAGGCATTGTTTATAAGTGAGAGCGGATGAGGGCAGTGTTTATAAGTGAATGTGGATGAGGACAGTGTTTATCAGTGAGAGCGGATGAGGGCAGTGTTTATAAGTGAGCGTGGATGTGGGCGGGGCTTATAAGTGAGAGTGGATGAGGGCAGTGTTTATAAGTGAATGTGGATGAGGGCAGTGTTTATAATTGAGAGTGGATGAGGGCAGTGTTAATAAGTGAGTGTGGATGGTGGCACTGTTTATAAGTGAGAGTGGATGAGGGCAGAGTTTATAAGTGAGAGTGGATGAGGGCAGTGTTTATTAGTGAGTGTGGATGGTGGCACTGTTTATAAGTGAGAGTGGATGAGGGCAGTGTTTATAAGTGAGAGTGGATGAGGTCAGAGTTTATAAGTGAGTGTGGATGAGAGCAGTGTTTACAAGTGAGCGTGGATAAGGGCAGTGTTCATGAGTGACTGTGGATGAGGGCAGTGTTTATAAGTGAGAGTGGATGAGGGCAGTGTTTATAAGTGAACGTGGATGAGGACAGTGTTTATAAGTGAGAGCGGATGATATCAGTGTTTATGAGTGACAGTGGATGATGGCATTATTTATAAGTGAGCGTGGATGAGGGCAGTGTTTATAAGTGAGTGTGGATGATGGCATTATTTATAATTGAGCGTGGATGAGGGCAGTGTTTATAAGTGAGCATGGAAGAGGGCAGTGTTTATAAGTGAGTGTGGATGAGGGCAGTGTTTATAAGTGAGTGTGGATGAGGGCAGTGTTCATAAGTGACTGTGGATGAGGGCAGTGTTTATAAGTGAGGGTGGATGAGGGCAGTGTTTATAAGTGAATGTGGATGAGAACAGTGTTTATAAGTGAGTGTGGATGAGGGCAGTGTTCATAAGTGAAAGTGGATGAGGGCAGTGTTTATAAGTGAGAGTGGATGAGGGCAGTGTTTATAAGTGAATGTGGATGAGGACAGTGTTTATCAGTGAGAGCGGATGAGGGCAGTGTTTATAAGTGAGAGTGGATGAGGGCAGTGTTTATAAGTGAGAGTGGATGAGGGCAGTGTTCATAAGTGACTGTGGATGAGGGCAGTGTTTATAAGTGAGGGTGGATGAGGGCAGTGTTTATAAGTGAGAGTGGATGAGGGCAGTGTTTATAAGTGAACGTGGATGAGGACAGTGTTTATAAGTGAGAGCGGATGATATCAGTGTTTATGAGTGACAGTGGATGATGGCATTATTTATAAGTGAGCGTGGATGAGGGCAGTGTTTATAAGTGAGTGTGGATGATGGCATTATTTATAATTGAGCGTGGATGAGGGCAGTGTTTATAAGTGAGCATGGAAGAGGGCAGTGTTTATAAGTGAGTGTGGATGAGGGCAGTGTTTATAAGTGAGTGTGGATGAGGGCAGTGTTCATAAGTGACTGTGGATGAGGGCAGTGTTTATAAGTGAGAATGGATTAAGGCATTGTTTATAAGTGAGAGTGAATGAGGGCAGTGTTAATAAGGGCGAGTGGATGAGGGCAGTGTTGATAAATGAGAGCAGATGAGGACAGCGTTAATAAGTGAGAGTGGATGACAGCTGTGTTTATAAGTGAGTGTGGATGAGGGCATTATTTATAAGTGAGTGTGGATGAGGGCAGTGTTTATAAGTGAGAGTGGATGACAGCAGTGTTCATAAGTGGGTGTGGATGAGGTCAGTGTTTATAAGTGGGTGTGGATGAGGGCAGAGTTTATAAGTGATTGTGGATGAGGGCAGTGTTTATAAGTCAGAATGGATGACAGCAGTGTTTATAAGTGAGAGTGGATGAGGGCAGTGTTTATAAGTGAATGTGGATGAGGACAGTGTTTATCAGTGAGAGCGGATGAGGGCAGTGTTTATAAGTGAGCGTGGATGTGGGCGGGGCATATAAGTGAGAGTGGATGAGGGCAGTGTTTATAAGTGAATGTGGATGAGGGCAGTGTTTATAATTGAGTGTGGATGAGGGCAGTGTTAATAAGTGAGTGTGGATGGTGGCACTGTTTATAAGTGAGAGTGGATGAGGGCAGTGTTTATAAGTGAGAGTGGATGAGGTCAGAGTTTATAAGTGAGTGTGGATGAGAGCAGTGTTTACAAGTGAGCGTGGATAAGGGCAGTGTTCATGAGTGACTGTGGATGAGGGCAGTGTTTATAAGTGAGAGTGGATGAGGGCAGTGTTTATAAGTGAACGTGGATGAGGACAGTGTTTATAAGTGAGTGTGGATGAGGGCAGTGTTAATAAGTGAGTGTGGATGAGGGCACTGTTTATAAGTGAGAGTGGATGAGGGCAGTGTTTATAAGTGAGAGTGGATGAGGTCAGAGTTTATAAGTGAGTGTGGATGAGAGCAGTGTTTATAAGCGAGTGTGGATCAGGAAGTTTTTACAAGTCAGAATGGATTAAGGCATTGTTTATAAGAGAGAGCGAATGAGGGCAATGTTTATGAGTGAGAGCGGATGAGGGCAGTGTTTATAAGTGAGAGTGGATGAGGGCAGTGTTTATAAGTGAGAGTGGATGACAGTAGTGTTCATAAGTGAGTGTGGATGAGGGCAGTGTGTATAAGTGAGTGTGGACGAGGGCAGTGTTTATAAGTGACAGTGAATGACAGTAGTGTTTATGACTGAGTGTGAATGAGGGCAATGTTTATAAGTGAGCGTGGATGTGGGCGGGGTTTATAAGTGAGAGTGGATGAAGTGCAGTGTTTATAAGTGATTGTGGATGAGGGCAGTGTTTATAAGTGAGTGTGGATGAGGGCAGTGTTTATAAGGGCGAGTGGATGAGGGCAGTGTTGATAAATGAGAGCAGTTGAGGCCAGAGTTAAAAAGTGAGAGTGGATGAAGGCAGTGTTTATAAGTGGGTGTGGATGAGGTCAGTGTTTATAAGTGGGTGTGGATGAGGGCAGAGTTTATAAGTGATTGTGGATGAGGGCAGTGTTTATAAGTGAACGTGGATGAGGACAGTGTTTATAAGTGGGTGTGGACGAGGGCAGTGTTTATAAGTGATTGTGGATGAGGGCAGTGTTTATAAGTCAGAATGGATGACAGCAGTGTTTATAAGTGAGAGTGGATGAGGGCAGTGTTTATAAGTGAGAGTGGATGAGGGCATTGTTTATAAGTGAACGTGGATGAGGGCAGTGTTTATAAGTGAGAGCGGATGATATCAGTGTTTATGAGTGACAGTGGATGATGGCATTATTTATAAGTGAGCGTGGATGAGGGCAGTGTTTATAAGTGAGTGTGGATGAGGGCAGTGTTTATAAGTGAGTGTGGATGAGGGCAGTGTTTATAAGTGAGTGTGGATGAGGGCAGTGTTCATAAGTGACTGTGGATGAGGGCAGAGTTTATAAGTGAGAGTGGATGAGGGCAGTGTTTATAAGTGAGTGTGGATGAGGGCAGAGTTTATAAGCGAGTGTGGATCAGGAAGTTTTTACAAGTGAGAATGGATTAAGGCATTGTTTATAAGTGAGAGCGGATGAGGGCAGTGTTTATAAGTGAATGTGGATGAGGACAGTGTTTATCAGTGAGAGCGGATGAGGGCAGTGTTTATAAGTGAGCGTGGATGTGGGCGGGGCTTATAAGTGAGAGTGGATGAGGGCAGTGTTTATAAGTGAATGTGGATGAGGGCAGTGTTTATAATTGAGTGTGGATGAGGGCAGTGTTAATAAGTGAGTGTGGATGGTGGCACTGTTTATAAGTGAGAGTGGATGAGGGCAGAGTTTATAAGTGAGAGTGGATGAGGGCAGTGTTTATTAGTGAGTGTGGATGGTGGCACTGTTTATAAGTGAGAGTGGATGAGGGCAGTGTTTATAAGTGAGAGTGGATGAGGTCAGAGTTTATAAGTGAGTGTGGATGAGAGCAGTGTTTACAAGTGAGCGTGGATAAGGGCAGTGTTCATGAGTGACTGTGGATGAGGGCAGTGTTTATAAGTGAGAGTGGATGAGGGCAGTGTTTATAAGTGAACGTGGATGAGGACAGTGTTTATAAGTGAGAGCGGATGATATCAGTGTTTATGAGTGACAGTGGATGATGGCATTATTTATAAGTGAGCGTGGATGAGGGCAGTGTTTATAAGTGAGTGTGGATGATGGCATTATTTATAATTGAGCGTGGATGAGGGCAGTGTTTATAAGTGAGCATGGAAGAGGGCAGTGTTTATAAGTGAGTGTGGATGAGGGCAGTGTTTATAAGTGAGTGTGGATGAGGGCAGTGTTCATAAGTGACTGTGGATGAGGGCAGTGTTTATAAGTGAGGGTGGATGAGGGCAGTGTTTATAAGTGAATGTGGATGAGAACAGTGTTTATAAGTGAGTGTGGATGAGGGCAGTGTTCATAAGTGAAAGTGGATGAGGGCAGTGTTTATAAGTGAGAGTGGATGAGGGCAGTGTTTATAAGTGAATGTGGATGAGGACAGTGTTTATCAGTGAGAGCGGATGAGGGCAGTGTTTATAAGTGAGAGTGGATGAGGGCAGTGTTTATAAGTGAGAGTGGATGAGGGCAGTGTTCATAAGTGACTGTGGATGAGGGCAGTGTTTATAAGTGAGGGTGGATGAGGGCAGTGTTTATAAGTGAGAGTGGATGAGGGCAGTGTTTATAAGTGAACGTGGATGAGGACAGTGTTTATAAGTGAGAGCGGATGATATCAGTGTTTATGAGTGACAGTGGATGATGGCATTATTTATAAGTGAGCGTGGATGAGGGCAGTGTTTATAAGTGAGTGTGGATGATGGCATTATTTATAATTGAGCGTGGATGAGGGCAGTGTTTATAAGTGAGCATGGAAGAGGGCAGTGTTTATAAGTGAGTGTGGATGAGGGCAGTGTTTATAAGTGAGTGTGGATGAGGGCAGTGTTCATAAGTGACTGTGGATGAGGGCAGTGTTTATAAGTGAGGGTGGATGAGGGCAGTGTTTATAAGTGAATGTGGATGAGGACAGTGTTTATAAGTGAGTGTGGATGAGGGCAGTGTTCATAAGTGAAAGTGGATGAGGGCAGTGTTTATAAGTGAGAGTGGATGAGGGCAGTGTTTATAAGTGAATGTGGATGAGGACAGTGTTTATCAGTGAGAGCGGATGAGGGCAGTGTTTATAAGTGAGCGTGGATGTGGGCAGGGCTTATAAGTGAGAGTGGATGAGGGCAGTGTTTATAAGTGAATGTGGATGAGGGCAGTGTTTATAATTGAGTGTGGATGAGGGCAGTGTTAATAAGTGAGTGTGGATGGTGGCACTGTTTATAAGTGAGAGTGGATGAGGGCAGAGTTTATAAGTGAGAGTGGATGAGGGCAGTGTTTATAAGTGAATGTGGATGAGGGCAGTGTTTATAAGTGAGTGTGGATGAGGGCAGTGTTAATAAGTGAGTGTGGATGGTGGCACTGTTTATAAGTGAGAGTGGATGAGGGCAGTGTTTATAAGTGAGAGTGGATGAGGTCAGAGTTTATAAGTGAGTGTGGATGAGAGCAGTGTTTACAAGTGAGCGTGGATAAGGGCAGTGTTCATGAGTGACTGTGGATGAGGGCAGTGTTTATAAGTGAGAGTGGATGAGGGCAGTGTTTATAAGTGAACGTGGATGAGGACAGTGTTTATAAGTGAGAGCGGATGATATCAGTGTTTATGAGTGACAGTGGATGATGGCATTATTTATAAGTGAGCGTGGATGAGGGCAGTGTTTATAAGTGAGTGTGGATGATGGCATTATTTATAATTGAGCGTGGATGAGGGCAGTGTTTATAAGTGAGCATGGAAGAGGGCAGTGTTTATAAGTGAGTGTGGATGAGGGCAGTGTTTATAAGTGAGTGTGGATGAGGGCAGTGTTCATAAGTGACTGTGGATGAGGGCAGTGTTTATAAGTGAGGGTGGATGAGGGCAGTGTTTATAAGTGAATGTGGATGAGGACAGTGTTTATAAGTGAGTGTGGATGAGGGCAGTGTTCATAAGTGAAAGTGGATGAGGGCAGTGTTTATAAGTGAGAGTGGATGAGGGCAGTGTTTATAAGTGAATGTGGATGAGGACAGTGTTTATCAGTGAGAGCGGATGAGGGCAGTGTTTATAAGTGAGCGTGGATGTGGGCGGGGCTTATAAGTGAGAGTGGATGAGGGCAGTGTTTATAAGTGAATGTGGATGAGGGCAGTGTTTATAATTGAGTGTGGATGAGGGCAGTGTTAATAAGTGAGTGTGGATGGTGGCACTGTTTATAAGTGAGAGTGGATGAGGGCAGAGTTTATAAGTGAGAGTGGATGAGGGCAGTGTTTATAAGTGAGTGTGGATGAGGGCAGTGTTTATAAGTGAGTGTGGATCAGGAAGTTTTTACAAGTGAGAATGGATTAAGGCATTGTTTATAAGTGAGAGTGAATGAGGGCAATGTTTATGAGTGAGAGCGGATGAGGGCAGTGTTTATAAGTGGGTGTGGATGAGGGCAGTGTTTATAAGTGAGAGTGGATGAGGGCAGCGTTTATAAGTGAATGTGGATGAGGGCAGTGTTTATAAGTGAGAGTGGATGACAGCTGTGTTTATAAGTGTGTGGATGATGGCATTATTTATAAGTGAGCGTGGATGAGGGCAGTGTTCATAAGTGAGCATGGAAGAGGGCAGTGTTTATAAGTGAGAGTGGATGAGGGCAGTGTTTATAAGTGAGTGTGGATGAGGGCAGTGTTCATAAGTGACTATGGATGAGGGCAGTGTTTATAAGTGAGCGTGGAAGAGGGCAGTGTTTATAAGTGAGAGTGGATGAGGGCAGTGTTTACAAGTGAGAATGGATTAAGGCATTGTTTATAAGTGAGAGTGAATGAGGGCAGTGTTAATAAGGGCGAGTGGATGAGGGCAGTGTTGATAAATGAGAGCAGATGAGGACAGCGTTAATAAGTGAGAGTGGATGACAGCTGTGTTTATAAGTGAGTGTGGATGAGGGCATTATTTATAAGTGAGTGTGGATGAGGGCAGTGTTTATAAGTGAGAGTGGATGACAGCAGTGTTCATAAGTGGGTGTGGATTAGGTCAGTGTTTATAAGTGGGTGTGGATGAGGGCAGAGTTTATAAGTGATTGTGGATGAGGGCAGTGTTTATAAGTCAGAATGGATGACAGCAGTGTTTATAAGTGAGAGTGGATGAGGGCAGTGTTTATAAGTGAATGTGGATGAGGACAGTGTTTATCAGTGAGAGCGGATGAGGGCAGTGTTCATAAGTGAGCGTGGATGTGGGCGGGGCATATAAGTGAGAGTGGATGAGGGCAGTGTTTATAAGTGAATGTGGATGAGGGCAGTGTTTATAATTGAGTGTGGATGAGGGCAGTGTTAATAAGTGAGTGTGGATGGTGGCACTGTTTATAAGTGAGAGTGGATGAGGGCAGTGTTTATAAGTGAGAGTGGATGAGGTCAGAGTTTATAAGTGAGTGTGGATGAGAGCAGTGTTTACAAGTGAGCGTGGATAAGGGCAGTGTTCATGAGTGACTGTGGATGAGGGCAGTGTTTATAAGTGAGAGTGGATGAGGGCAGTGTTTATAAGTGAACGTGGATGAGGACAGTGTTTATAAGTGAGAGCGGATGATATCAGTGTTTATGAGTGACAGTGGATGATGGCATTATTTATAAGTGAGCGTGGATGAGGGCAGTGTTTATAAGTGAGTGTGGATGATGGCATTATTTATAATTGAGCGTGGATGAGGGCAGTGTTTATAAGTGAGCATGGAAGAGGGCAGTGTTTATAAGTGAGTGTGGATGAGGGCAGTGTTTATAAGTGAGTGTGGATGAGGGCAGTGTTCATAAGTGACTGTGGATGAGGGCAGTGTTTATAAGTGAGGGTGAATGAGGGCAATGTTTATGAGTGAGAGCGGATGAGGGCAGTGTTCATAAGTGAAAGTGGATGAGGGCAGTGTTTATAAGTGAGAGTGGATGAGGGCAGTGTTTATAAGTGAATGTGGATGAGGACAGTGTTTATAAGTGAGAGCGGATGAGGGCAGTGTTTATAAGTGAGAGTGGATGACAGCAGTGTTTATAAGTGAGTGTGGATGATGGCATTATTTATAAGTGAGCGTGGATGACGGCAGTGTTCATAAGAGAGCATGGAAGAGGGCAGTGTTTATAAGTGAGAGTGGATGAGGGCAGTGTTTATAAGTGAGTGTGGAGGAGGGCAGTGTTCATAAGTGACTGTGGATGAGGGCAGTGTTCATAAGTGACTGTGGATGAGGACAGTGTTTATAAGTGAGTGTGGATGAGGGCAGTGTTTATAAGTGAGTGTGGATGAGGGCAGTGTTCATAAGTGACTGTGGATGAGGGCAGTGTTTATAAGTGAGAGTGGATGAGGGCAGTGTTTATAAGTGAACGTGGATGAGGACAGTGTTTATAAGTGAGAGCGGATGAGGGCAGTGTTTATAAGTGAGAGTGGATGAGGGCAGTGTTTATAAGTGAGTGTGAATGAGGGCAGTGTTTATAAGCGAGTGTGGATCAGGAAGTTTTTACAAGTGAGAATGGATTACGTTACAAGTGGAGAATGGATTAAGGCATTGTTTATAAGTCAGAATGAATGAGGGCAGTGTTAATAAGGGCGAGTGGATGAGGGTAGTGTTGATAAATGAAAGCAGATAAGGCCAGAGTTAATAAGTAAGTGTGGATGAGGGCAGTGTTTATATGTGAGTGTGGATGACAGCAGTGTTTATAAGTGAGTGTGGATGAGGGCAGTGTTTATAAGTGAGAGTGGATGAGGTCAGAGTTTATAAGTGAGTGTGGATGAGAGCAGCGTTTACGAGTCAGCGTGGATAAGGGCGGTGTTCATAAGTGAGAGTGAATGAGGGCAATGTTAATAAGTGAGAGTGGATGAGGGCACTGTTTATGAGTGAGAGTGGATAACGGCCGTGTTTACTAGTGAGAGTGAATGAGGACAGCGTTTATAAGTGAGAGTGGATGAGGGCAATGTTTATGAGTGAGAGCGGATGAGGGCAGTGTTCATAAGTGACTGTGGATGAGGGCAGTGTTTATAAGTGAGAGTGGATGAGGGCAGTGTTTATAAGTGAACGTGGATGAGGACAGTGTTTATAAGTGAGTGTGGATGAGGGCAGTGTTAATAAGTGAGTGTGGATGAGGGCACTGTTTATAAGTGAGAGTGGATGAGGGCAGTGTTTATAAGTGAGAGTGGATGAGGTCAGAGTTTATAAGTGAGTGTGGAGGAGGGCAGTGTTCATAAGTGACTGTGGATGAGGGCAGTGTTCATAAGTGACTGTGGATGAGGACAGTGTTTATAAGTGAGTGTGGATGAGGGCAGTGTTTATAAGTGAGTGTGGATGAGGGCAGTGTTCATAAGTGACTGTGGATGAGGGCAGTGTTTATAAGTGAGAGTGGATGAGGGCAGTGTTTATAAGTGAACGTGGATGAGGACAGTGTTTATAAGTGAGAGCGGATGACGGCAGTGTTTATAAGTGAGAGTGGATGAGGGCAGTGTTTATAAGTGAGTGTGAATGAGGGCAGTGTTTATAAGCGAGTGTGGATCAGGAAGTTTTTACAAGTGAGAATGGATTACGTTACAAGTGGAGAATGGATTAAGGCATTGTTTATAAGTCAGAATGAATGAGGGCAGTGTTAATAAGGGCGAGCGGATGAGGGCAGTGTTTATAAGTGAGCGTGGATGTGGGCAGGGCTTATAAGTGAGAGTGGATGAGGGCAGTGTTTATAAGTGAATGTGGATGAGGGCAGTGTTTATAATTGAGTGTGGATGAGGGCAGTGTTAATAAGTGAGTGTGGATGGTGGCACTGTTTATAAGTGAGAGTGGATGAGGGCAGTGTTTATAAGTGAGAGTGGATGAGGTCAGAGTTTATAAGTGAGTGTGGATGAGAGCAGTGTTTACAAGTGAGCGTGGATAAGGGCAGTGTTCATGAGTGACTGTGGATGAGGGCAGTGTTTATAAGTGAGAGTGGATGAGGGCAGTGTTTATAAGTGAACGTGGATGAGGACAGTGTTTATAAGTGAGAGCGGATGATATCAGTGTTTATGAGTGACAGTGGATGATGGCATTATTTATAAGTGAGAGTGAATGAGGGCAATGTTAATAAGTGAGAGTGGATGAGGGCACTGTTTATGAGTGAGAGTGGATAATGGCCGTGTTTACTAGTGAGAGTGAATGAGGACAGCGTTTATAAGTGAGAGTGGATGAGGGCAATGTTTATGAGTGAGAGCGGATGAGGGCAGTGTTCATAAGTGACTGTGGATGAGGGCAGTGTTTATAAGTGAGAGTGGATGAGGGCAGTGTTTATAAGTGAACGTGGATGAGGACAGTGTTTATAAGTGAGTGTGGATGAGGGCAGTGTTAATAAGTGAGTGTGGATGAGGGCACTGTTTATAAGTGAGAGTGGATGAGGGCAGTGTTTATAAGTGAGAGTGGATGAGGTCAGAGTTTATAAGTGAGTGTGGATGAGAGCAGTGTTTATAAGCGAGTGTGGATCAGGAAGTTTTTACAAGTCAGAATGGATTAAGGCATTGTTTATAATTGAGAGTGAATGAGGGCAATGTTTATGAGTGAGAGCGGATGAGGGCAGTGTTCATAAGTGAGAGTGGATGAGGGGAGTGTTTATAAGTGAGAGTGGATGAGGGCAGTGTTTATAAGTGAGAGTGGATGAGGGCAGTGTTTATAAGTGAATGTGGATGAGGACAGTGTTTATCAGTGAGAGCGGATGAGGGCAGTGTTTATAAGTGAGCGTGGATGTGGGCGGGGCATATAAGTGAGAGTGGATGAGGGCAGTGTTTATAAGTGAATGTGGATGAGGGCAGTGTTTATAATTGAGTGTGGATGAGGGCAGTGTTAATAAGTGAGTGTGGATGGTGGCACTGTTTATAAGTGAGAGTGGATGAGGGCAGTGTTTATAAGTGAGAGCGGATGATATCAGTGTTTATGAGTGACAGTGGATGATGGCATTATTTATAAGTGAGCGTGGATGAGGGCAGTGTTTATAAGTGAGTGTGGATGATGGCATTATTTATAATTGAGCGTGGATGAGGGCAGTGTTTATAAGTGAGCATGGAAGAGGGCAGTGTTTATAAGTGAGTGTGGATGAGGGCAGTGTTTATAAGTGAGTGTGGATGAGGGCAGTGTTCATAAGTGACTGTGGATGAGGGCAGTGTTTATAAGTGAGGGTGAATGAGGGCAATGTTTATGAGTGAGAGCGGATGAGGGCAGTGTTCATAAGTGAAAGTGGATGAGGACAGTGTTTATAAGTGAGAGTGGATGAGGGCAGTGTTTATAAGTGAATGTGGATGAGGACAGTGTTTATAAGTGAGAGCGGATGAGGGCAGTGTTTATAAGTGAGAGTGGATGACAGCAGTGTTTATAAGTGAGTGTGGATGATGGCATTATTTATAAGTGAGCGTGGATGAGGGCAGTGTTCATAAGAGAGCATGGAAGAGGGCAGTGTTTATAAGTGAGAGTGGATGAGGGCAGTGTTTATAAGTGAGTGTGGAGGAGGGCAGTGTTCATAAGTGACTGTGGATGAGGGCAGTGTTCATAAGTGACTGTGGATGAGGACAGTGTTTATAAGTTAGTGTGGATGAGGGCAGTGTTTATAAGTGAGTGTGGATGAGGGCAGTGTTCATAAGTGACTGTGGATGAGGGCAGTGTTTATAAGTGAGAGTGGATGAGGGCAGTGTTTATAAGTGAACGTGGATGAGGACAGTGTTTAAAAGTGAGAGCGGATGAGGGCAGTGTTTATAAGTGAGAGTGGATGAGGGCAGTGTTTATAAGTGAGTGTGAATGAGGGCAGTGTTTATAAGCGAGTGTGGATGAGGGCAGTGTTTATAAGTGAGAGTGGATGAGGTCAGAGTTTATAAGTGAGTGTGGATGAGAGCAGCGTTTACGAGTCAGCGTGGATAAGGGCGATGTTCATAAGTGAGAGTGAATGAGGGCAATGTTAATAAGTGAGAGTGGATGAGGGCACTGTTTATGAGTGAGAGTGGATAACGGCCGTGTTTACTAGTGAGAGTGAATGAGGACAGCGTTTATAAGTGAGAGTGGAGGAGGGCAATGTTTATGAGTGAGAGCGGATGAGGGCAGTGTTGATAAGTGACTGTGGATGAGGGCAGTGTTTATAAGTGAGAGTGGATGAGGGCAGTGTTTATAAGTGAACGTGGATGAGGACAGTGTTTATAAGTGAGTGTGGATGAGGGCAGTGTTAATAAGTGAGTGTGGATGAGGGCACTGTTTATAAGTGAGAGTGGATGAGGGCAGTGTTTATAAGTGAGAGTGGATGAGGTCAGAGTTTATAAGTGAGTGTGGATGAGAGCAGTGTTTATAAGCGAGTGTGGATCAGGAAGTTTTTACAAGTCAGAATGGATTAAGGCATTGTTTATAAGTGAGAGTGAATGAGGGCAATGTTTATGAGTGAGAGCGGATGAGGGCAGTGTTCATAAGTGAGAGTGGATGAGGGGAGTGTTTATAAGTGAGAGTGGATGAGGGCAGTGTTTATAAGTGAGAGTGGATGACAGTAGTGTTCATAAGTGAGTGTGGATGAGGGCAGTGTGTATAAGTGAGTGTGGATGAGGGCAGTGTTTATAAGTGAGAGTGAATGACAGTAGTGTTTATGACTGAGTGTGAATGAGGGCAATGTTTATAAGTGAGCGTGGATGTGGGCGGGGTTTATAAGTGAGAGTGGATGAGGGCAGTGTTTATAAGTGATTGTGGATGAGGGCAGTGTTTATAAGTAAGTGTGGATGAGGGCAGTGTTTATAAGGGCGAGTGGATGAGGGCAGTGTTGATAAATGAGAGCAGTTGAGGCCAGAGTTAAAAAGTGAGAGTGGATGAAGGCAGTGTTTATAAGTGGGTGTGGATGAGGTCAGTGTTTATAAGTGGGTGTGGATGAGAGCAGAGTTTATAAGTGATTGTGGATGAGGGCAGTGTTTTAAGTCAGAATGGATGACAGCAGTGTTTATAAGTGAGAGTGGATGAGGGCAGTGTTTATAAGTGAGAGTGGATGAGGGCATTGTTTATAAGTGAACGTGGATGAGGGCAGTGTTTATAAGTGAGAGCGGATGCGGGCAGTGTTTATAAGTGAGTGGATGATGGCATTATTTATAATTGAGCGTGGATAAGGGCAGTGTTTATAAGTGAGCGTGGATGAGGGCAGTGTTTATAAGTGAGTGTGGATGATGGCATTATTTATAATTGAGCGTGGATGAGGGCAGTGTTTATAAGTGAGCATGGAAGAGGGCAGTGTTTATAAGTGAGTGTGGATGAGGGCAGTGTTTATAAGTGAGTGTGGATGAGGACAGTGTTCATAAGTGACTGTGGATGAGGGCAGAGTTTATAAGTGAGAGTGGATGAGGGCAGTGTTTATAAGTGAGTGTGGATGAGGGCAGTGTTTATAAGCGAGTGTGGATCAGGAAGTTTTTACAAGTGAGAATGGATTAAGGCATTGTTTATAAGTGAGAGTGAATGAGGGCAATGTTTATGAGTGAGAGCGGATGAGGGCAGTGTTTATAAGTGGGTGTGGATGAGGGCAGTGTTTATAAGTGAGAGTGGATGAGGGCAGCGTTTATAAGTGAATGTGGATGAGGACAGTGTTTATAAGTGAGAGCGGATGAGGGCAGTGTTTATAAGTGAGAGTGGATGACAGCTGTGTTTATAAGTGTGTGGATGAAGGCATTATTTATAAGTGAGCGTGGATGAGGGCAGTGTTCATAAGTGAGCATGGAAGAGGGCAGTGTTTATAAGTGAGAGTGGATGAGGGCAGTGTTTATAAGTGAGTGTGGATGAGGGCAGTGTTCATAAGTGACTATGGATGAGGGCAGTGTTTATAAGTGAGCGTGGAAGAGGGCAGTGTTTATAAGTGAGAATGGATGAGGGCAGTGTTTACAAGTGAGAATGGATTAAGGCAGTGTTTATAAGTGAGAGTGGATGACAGCAGTGTTCATAAGTGAGTGTGGATGAGGGCAGTGTTTATAAGTGAGCGTGGATGTGGGCGGGGCTTATAAGTGAATGTGGATGAGAGCAGTGTTTATAAGTGAATGTGGATGAGGGCAGTGTTTATAAGTGAGTGTGGATAAGGGCAGTGTTAATAAGTGAGTGTGGATGAGGGCACTGTTTATAAGTGAGCGTGGATGAGGGCAGTGTTTATAAGTGACAGTGGATGAGGTCAGACTTTATAAGTGAGTGTGGATGAGAGCAGTGTTTACGAGTGAGCGTGGATAAGGGCAGTGTTCATGAGTGACTGTGGATGAGGGCAGTGTTTATAAGTGAGAGTGGATGAGGGCAGTGTTTATAAGTGAGAGCGGATAATATCAGTGTTTATAAGTGAGAGTGGATGATGGCATTATTTATAAGTGAGCGTGGATGAGGGCAGTGTTTATAAGTGAGTGTGGATGATGGCATTATTTATAATTGAGCGAGGATGAGGGCAGTGTTTATAAGTGAGCATGGAAGAGGGCAGTGTTTATAAGTGAGTGTGGATGAGGGCAGTGTTTATAAGTGAGTGTGGATGAGGGCAGTGTTCATAAGTAACTGTGGATGAGGGCAGTGTTTATAAGTGACTGTGGATGAGGGCAGTGTTTATAAGTGAGTGTGGATGAGGGCAGTGTTTATAAGTGAGTGTGGATGAGGGCAGTGTTCATAAGTGACTGTGGATGAGGGCAGTGTTTATAAGTGAGAGTGGATGAGGGCAGTGTTTATAAGTGAACGTGGATGAGGACAGTGTTTATAAGTGAGTGTGGATGAGGGCAGTGTTTATAAGCGAGTGTGGATCAGGAAGTTTTTACAAGTGAGAATGGATTAAGGCATTGTTTATAAGTGAGAATGAATGAGGGCAGTGTTAATAACGGCGAGTGGATGAGGGTAGTGTTGATAAATGAAAGCAGATAAGGCCAGAGTTAATAAGTAAGTGTGGATGAGGGCAGTGTTTATAAGTGAGAGTGGATGAGGTCAGAGTTTATAAGTGAGTGTGGATGAGAGCAGCGTTTACGAGTGAGCGTGGATAAGGGCGGTGTTTATAAGTGAGAGTGAATGAGGGCAATGTCAATAAGTGAGAGTGGATGAGGGCACTGTTTATGAGTGAGAGTGGATAACGGCCGTGTTTACTAGTGAGGGTGAATGAGGACAGCGTTTATAAGTGAGAGTGGATGAGGGCAATGTTTATGAGTGAGAGCGGATGAGGGCAGTGTTCATAAGTGACTGTGGATGAGGGCAGTGTTTATAAGTGAGAGTGGATGAGGGCAGTGTTTATAAGTGAGCATGGAAGAGGGCAGTGTTTATAAGTGAGTGTGGATGAGGGCAGTGTTTATAAGTGAGTGTGGATGAGGGCAGTGTTCATAAGTGACTGTGGATGAGGGCAGAGTTTATAAGTGAGAGTGGATGAGGGCAGTGTTTATAAGTGAGTGTGGATGAGGGCAGTGTTTATAAGCGAGTGTGGATCAGGAAGTTTTTACAAGTGAGAATGGATTAAGGCATTGTTTATAAGTGAGAGTGAATGAGGGCAATGTTTATGAGTGAGAGCGGATGAGGGCAGTGTTTATAAGTGGGTGTGGATGAGGGCAGTGTTTATAAGTGAGAGTGGATGAGGGCAGCGTTTATAAGTGAATGTGGATGAGGACAGTGTTTATAAGTGAGAGCGGATGAGGGCAGTGTTTATAAGTGAGAGTGGATGACAGCTGTGTTTATAAGTGTGTGGATGATGGCATTATTTATAAGTGAGCGTGGATGAGGGCAGTGTTCATAAGTGAGCATGGAAGAGGGCAGTGTTTATAAGTGAGAGTGGATGAGGGCAGTGTTTATAAGTGAGTGTGGATGAGGGCAGTGTTCATAAGTGACTATGGATGAGGGCAGTGTTTATAAGTGAGCGTGGAAGAGGGCAGTGTTTATAAGTGAGAGTGGATGAGGGCAGTGTTTACAAGTGAGAATGGATTAAGGCATTGTTTATAAGTGAGAGTGAATGAGGGCAGTGTTAATAAGGGCGAGTGGATGAGGGCAGTGTTGATAAATGAGAGCAGATGAGGACAGCGTTAATAAGTGAGAGTGGATGACAGCTGTGTTTATAAGTGAGTGTGGATGAGGGAATTATTTATAAGTGAGTGTGGATGAGGGCAGTGTTTATAAGTGAGTGTGGATGAGGGCAGTGTTTATAAGTGAGTGTGGATGAGGGCAGTGTTTATAAGTGAGTGTGGATGAGGGCAGTGTTCATAAGTAACTGTGGATGAGGGCAGTGTTTATAAGTGACTGTGGATGAGGGCAGTGTTTATAAGTGAGTGTGGATGAGGGCAGTGTTTATAAGTGAGTGTGGATGAGGGCAGTGTTCATAAGTGACTGTGGATGAGGGCAGTGTTTATAAGTGAGAGTGGATGAGGGCAGTGTTTATAAGTGAACGTGGATGAGGACAGTGTTTATAAGTGAGTGTGGATGAGGGCAGTGTTTATAAGCGAGTGTGGATCAGGAAGTTTTTACAAGTGAGAATGGATTAAGGCATTGTTTATATGTGACAATGAATGAGGGCAGTGTTAATAAGGGCGAGTGGATGAGGGTAGTGTTGATAAATGAAAGCAGATAAGGCCAGAGTTAATAAGTAAGTGTGGATGAGGGCAGTGTTTATAAGTGAGAGTGGATGAGGTCAGAGTTTATAAGTGAGTGTGGATGAGAGCAGCGTTTACGAGTGAGCGTGGATAAGGGCGGTGTTTATAAGTGAGAGTGAATGAGGGCAATGTCAATAAGTGAGAGTGGATGAGGGCACTGTTTATGAGTGAGAGTGGATAACGGCCGTGTTTACTAGTGAGGGCGAATGAGGACAGCGTTTATAAGTGAGAGTGGATGAGGGCAATGTTTATGAGTGAGAGCGGATGAGGGCAGTGTTCATAAGTGACTGTGGATGAGGGCAGTGTTTATAAGTGAGAGTGGATGAGGGCAGTGTTTATAAGTGAGCATGGAAGAGGGCAGTGTTTATAAGTGAGTGTGGATGAGGGCAGTGTTTATAAGTGAGTGTGGATGAGGGCAGTGTTCATAAGTGACTGTGGATGAGGGCAGAGTTTATAAGTGAGAGTGGATGAGGGCAGTGTTTATAAGTGAGTGTGGATGAAGGCAGTGTTTATAAGCGAGTGTGGATCAGGAAGTTTTTACAAGTGAGAATGGATTAAGGCATTGTTTATAAGTGAGAGTGAATGAGGGCAATGTTTATGAGTGAGAGCGGATGAGGGCAGTGTTTATAAGTGGGTGGATGAGGGCAGTGTTTATAAGTGAGAGTGGATGAGGGCAGCGTTTATAAGTGAATGTGGATGAGGACAGTGTTTATAAGTGAGAGCGGATGAGGGCAGTGTTTATAAGTGAGAGTGGATGACAGCTGTGTTTATAAGTGTGTGGATGATGGCATTATTTATAAGTGAGCGTGGATGAGGGCAGTGTTCATAAGTGAGCATGGAAGAGGGCAGTGTTTATAAGTGAGAGTGAATGAGGGCAGTGTTTATAAGTGAGTGTGGATGAGGGCAGTGTTCATAAGTGACTATGGATGAGGGCAGTGTTTATAAGTGAGCGTGGAAGAGGGCAGTGTTTATAAGTGAGAGTGGATGAGGGCAGTGTTTACAAGTGAGAATGGATTAAGGCATTGTTTATAAGTGAGAGTGAATGAGGGCAGTGTTAATAAGGGCGAGTGGATGAGGGCAGTGTTGATAAATGAGAGCAGATGAGGACAGCGTTAATAAGTGAGAGTGGATGACAGCTGTGTTTATAAGTGAGTGTGGATGAGGGCATTATTTATAAGTGAGTGTGGATGAGGGCAGTGTTTAAAAGTGAGTGTGGATGAGGGCAGTGTTTATAAGTGAGTGTGGATGAGGGCAGTGTTTATAAGTGAGTGTGGATGAGGGCAGTGTTCATAAGTAACTGTGGATGAGGGCAGTGTTTATAAGTCACTGTGGATGAGGGCAGTGTTTATAAGTGAGTGTGGATGAGGGCAGTGTTTATAAGTGAGTGTGGATGAGGGCAGTGTTCATAAGTGACTGTGGATGAGGGCAGTGTTTATAAGTGAGAGTGGATGAGGGCAGTGTTTATAAGTGAACGTGGATGAGGACAGTGTTTATAAGTGAGTGTGGATGAGGGCAGTATTTATAAGCGAGTGTGGATCAGGAAGTTTTTACAAGTGAGAATGGATTAAGGCATTGTTTATATGTGACAATGAATGAGGGCAGTGTTAATAAGGGCGAGTGGATGAGGGTAGTGTTGATAAATGAAAGCAGATAAGGCCAGAGTTAATAAGTAAGTGTGGATGAGGGCAGTGTTTATAAGTGAGAGTGGATGAGGTCCGAGTTTATAAGTGAGTGTGGATGAGAGCAGCGTTTACGAGTGAGCGTGGATAAGGGCGGTGTTTATAAGTGAGAGTGAATGAGGGCAATGTTAATAAGTGAGAGTGGATGAGGGCACTGTTTATGAGTGAGAGTGGATAACGGCCGTGTTTACTAGTGAGAGTGAATGAGGACAGCGTTTATAAGTGAGAGTGGATGAGGGCAATGTTTATGAGTGAGAGCGGATGAGGGCAGTGTTCATAAGTGACTGTGGATGAGGGCAGTGTTTATAAGTGAGAGTGGATGAGGGCAGTGTTTATAAGTGAGTGTGGATGAGGGCAGTGTTAATAAGTGAGTGTGGATGAGGGCACTGTTTATAAGTGAGAGTGGATGAGGGCAGTGTTTATAAGTGAGAGTGGATGAGGTCAGAGTTTATAAGTGAGTGTGGATGAGAGCAGTGTTTATAAGCGAGTGTGGATCAGGAAGTTTTTACAAGTCAGAATGGATTAAGGCATTGTTTATAAGTGAGAGTGAATGAGGGCAATGTTTATGAGTGAGAGCGGATGAGGGCAGTGTTCATAGGTGAGAATGGATGAGGGCAGTGTTTATAAGTGAGAGTGGATGAGGGCAGTGTTTAGGAGTGAGAGTGGATGAGGGCAGTGTTTATAAGTGGGTGCGGATGAGGTCAGTGTTCATAAGTGAGTGTGGATGAGGGCAGTGTTTATAAGTGAGAGTGGATGACAGCAGTGTTCATAAGTGAGTGTGGATGAGGGCAGTGTTTATAAGTGAGAGTGAATGACAGTAGTGTTTATGACTGAGTGTGAATGAGGGCAGTGTTTATAAGTGAGCGTGGATGTGGGCGGGGTTTATCAGTGAGAGTGGATGAGGGCAGTGTTTATAAGTGATTGTGGATGAGGGCAGTGTTTATAAGTGAGTGTGGATGAGGGCAGTGTTTATAAGGGCGAGTGGATGAGGGCAGTGTTGATAAATGAGAGCAGCTGAGGCCAGAGTTAAAAAGTGAGAGTGGATGAAGGCAGTGTTTATAAGTGGGTGTGGATGAGGTCAGTGTTTATAAGTGAGTGGATGACAGCAGTGTTTATAAGTGAGTGTGGATGATGGCATTATTTATAAGTGAGTGTGGATAAGGGCAGTGTTTATAAGTGACGTGGAAGAGGGCAGTGTTTATAAGTGAGAGTGGAAGAGGGCAGTGTTTATAAGTGAGCGTGGAAGAGGGCAGTGTTTATAAGTGAGAGTGGATGAGGGCAGTGTTTACAAGTGAGAATGGATTAAGGCATTGTTTATAAGTGAGAGTGAATGAGGGCAGTGTTAATAAGGGCGAGTGGATGAGGGCAGTGTTGATAAATGAGAGCAGATGAGGACAGCGTTAATAAGTGAGAGTGGATGACAGCAGTGCTTATAAGTGAGTGTGGATGAGGGCAGTGTTTATAAGTGAGCGTGGATGTGGGCGGGGCTTATAAGTGAGAGTGGATGAGGGCAGTGTTTATAAGTGAATGTGGAGGAGGGCAGTGTTTATAAGTGACTATGGATGAAGGCAGTGTTAATAAGTGAGTGTGGATGAGGGCACTGTTTGTAAGTGAGAGTGGATGACAGCAGTGTTCATAAGTGAGTGTGGATGAGGGCAGTGTTCATAAGTGACTGTGGATGAGGGCAGTGTTTATAAGTGAGAGTGGATGAGGGCAGTGTTTATAAGTGAACGTGGATGAGGACAGTGTTTATAAGTGAGAGCGGATGAGGGCAGTGTTTATAAGTGAGAGTGGATGAGGTCAGAGTTTATAAGTGAGTGTGGATGAGGGCAGTGTTTATATGTGAGAGCGGATGAGGGCAGTGTTTATAAGGGCGAGTGGATGAGGGCAATGTTGATAAATGAGAGCAAATGAGGCCAGAGTTAAAAAGTGAGAATGAATCAGGGCAGTGCTTAAAAGTGTGCATGGATGAGGGCAGTGTTTATAAGTGAGAGTGGATGAAGGCAGTGTTTATAAGTGAGTATGGATGAGGGCAGTGTTTATAAGTGAGTGTGGATGAGGGCAGTGTTTATAAGTGAGTGTCGAAGAGCGCAGTGTTTATAAGTGAGAGGGGACGAGGGCAGTCTTTATCAATGAGAGTGGATGAGGACAGTGTTGATAAATGAGAGCAGATGACGTCAGAGTTTATAAGTGAGTGTGGATGAGAGCAGTGTTTATCAGTGAGAGAGGATAAGGTCAGTGCTTATAAGTGACTATGGATGAGGGCAGTGTTTATAAGTGAGAGTGAATGAGGGCAGTGCTTATAAGTGAGCGTGGATGAGGGCAGTGCTTATAAGTGAACGTGGATGAGGGCAGTGTTTATAAGTGAGAGTGGATGATGGCAGTGTTTATAAGTAAGTGTGAATGAGGACAGTGTTTATAAGTGAGCGTGGATGAGGGTGGTGTTTATAAGTGAGTGTGGATGAGGGCAGTGTTTATAAGTGAATGTGGATGAGGGCAGTGTTTATAAGTGAGTGTGGATGAGGGCAGTGTTAATAAGTGAGTGTGGATGAGGGCACTGTTTATAAGTGAGAGTGGATGAGGGCAGTGTTTATAAGTGAGAGTGGATGAGGTCAGAGTTTATAAGTGAGTGTGGATGAGAGCAGTGTTTACGAGTGAGCGTGGATAAGGGCAGTGTTCATGAGTGACTGTGGATGAGGGCAGTGTTTATAAGTGAGAGTGGATGAGGGCAGTGTTTATAAGTGAGAGCGGATGATATCAGTGTTTATAAGTGAGAGTGGATGATGGCATTATTTATAAGTGAGCGTGGATGAGGGCAGTGTTTATAAGTGAGTGTGGATGATGGCATTATTTATAATTGAGCGAGGATGAGGGCAGTGTTTATAAGTGAGCATGGAAGAGGGCAGTGTTTATAAGTGAGTGTGGATGAGGTCAGTGTTTATAAGTGAGTGTGGATGAGGGCAGTGTTCATAAGTATCTGTGGATGAGGGCAGTGTTTATAAGTGACTGTGGATGAGGGCAGTGTTTATAAGTGAGTGTGGATGAGGGCAGTGTTTATAAGTGAGTGTGGATGAGGGCAGTGTTTATAAGTGAACGTGGATGAGGACAGTGTTTATAAGTGAGTGTGGATGAGGGCAGTGTTTATAAGCGAGTGTGGATCAGGAAGTTTTTACAAGTGAGAATGGATTAAGGCATTGTTTATAAGTGAGAATGAATGCGGGCAGTGTTAATAAGGGCGAGTGGATGAGGGTAGTGTTGATAAATGAAAGCAGATAAGGCCAGAGTTAATAAGTAAGTGTGGATGAGGGCAGTGTTTATAAGTGAGAGTGGATGAGGTCAGAGTTTATAAGTGAGTGTGGATGAGAGCAGCGTTTACGAGTGAGCGTGGATAAGGGCGGTGTTTATAAGTGAGAGTGAATGAGGGCAATGTTAATAAGTGAGAGTGGATGAGGGCACTGTTTATGAGTGAGAGTGGATAACGGCCGTGTTTACTAGTGAGAGTGAATGAGGACAGCGTTTATAAGTGAGAGTGGATGAGGGCAATGTTTATGAGTGAGAGCGGATGAGGGCAGTGTTCATAAGTGACTGTGGATGAGGGCAGTGTTTATAAGTGAGAGTGGATGAGGGCAGTGTTTATAAGTGAGCATGGAAGAGGGCAGTGTTTATAAGTGAGTGTGGATGAGGGCAGTGTTAATAAGTTAGTGTGGATGAGGGCACTGTTTATAAGTGAGAGTGGATGAGGGCAGTGTTTATAAGTGAGAGTGGATGAGGTCAGAGTTTATAAGTGAGTGTGGATGAGAGCAGTGTTTATAAGCGAGTGTGGATCAGGACGTTTTTACAAGTCAGAATGGATTAAGGCATTGTTTATAAGTGAGAGTGAATGAGGGCAATGTTTATGAGTGAGAGCGGATGAGGGCAGTGTTCATAGGTGAGAATGGATGAGGGCAGTGTTTATAAGTGAGAGTGGATGAGGGCAGTGTTTAGGAGTGAGAGTGGATGAGGGCAGTGTTTATAAGTGGGTGCGGATGAGGGCAGTGTTCATAAGTGAGTGTGGATGAGGGCAGTGTTTATAAGTGAGAGTGGATGACAGCAGTGTTCATAAGTGAGTGTGGATGAGGGCAGTGTTTATAAGTGAGAGTGAATGACAGTAGTGTTTATGACTGAGTGTGAATGAGGGCAGTGTTTATAAGTGAGCGTGGATGTGGGCGGGGTTTATCAGTGAGAGTGGATGAGGGCAGTGTTTATAAGTGATTGTGGATGAGGGCAGTGTTTATAAGTGAGTGTGGATGAGGGCAGTGTTTATAAGGGCGAGTGGATGAGGGCAGTGTTGATAAATGGGAGCAGCTGAGGCCAGAGTTAAAAAGTGAGAGTGGATGAAGGCAGTGTTTATAAGTGGGTGTGGATGAGGTCAGTGTTTATAAGTGAGTGGATGACAGCAGTGTTTATAAGTGAGTGTGGATGATGGCATTATTTATAAGTGAGTGTGGATGAGGGCAGTGTTTATAAGTGAGCGTGGAAGAGGGCAGTGTTTATAAGTGAGAGTGGAAGAGGGCAGTGTTTATAAGTGAGCGTGGAAGAGGGCAGTGTTTATAAGTGAGAGTGGATGAGGGCAGTGTTTACAAGTGAGAATGGATTAAGGCATTGTTTATAAGTGAGAGTGAATGAGGGCAGTGTTAATAAGGGCGAGTGGATGAGGGCAGTGTTGATAAATGAGAGCAGATGAGGACAGCGTTAATAAGTGAGAGTGGATGACAGCAGTGCTTATAAGTGAGTGTGGATGAGGGCAGTGTTTATAAGTGAGCGTGGATGTGGGCGGGGCTTATAAGTGAGAGTGGATGAGGGCAGTGTTTATAAGTGAATGTGGAGGAGGGCAGTGTTTATAAGTGACTATGGATGAAGGCAGTGTTAATAAGTGAGTGTGGATGAGGGCAGTGTTTATAAGTGAGTGTGGATGAGGGCAGTGTTTATAAGTGAGTGTGGATGAGGGCAGTGTTCATAAGTGACTGTGGATGATGGCAGTGTTTATAAGTGAGAGTGGATGAGGGCAGTGTTTATAAGTGAACGTGGATGAGGACAGTGTTTATAAGTGAGAGCGGATGAGGGCAGTGTTTATAAGTGAGAGTGGATGAGGTCAGAGTTTATAAGTGAGTGTGGATGAGGGCAGTGTTTATAAGTGAGAGCGGATGAGGGCAGTGTTTATAAGGGCGAGTGGATGAGGGCAATGTTGATAAATGAGAGCAAATGAGGCCAGAGTTAAAAAGTGAGAGTGAATCAGGGCAGTGCTTAAAAGTCTGCATGGATGAGGGCAGTGTTTATAAGTGAGAGTGGATGAAGGTAGTGTTTATAAGTGAGTATGGATGAGGGCAGTGTTTATAAGTGAGTGTGGATGAGGGCAGTGTTTATAAGTGAGTGTCGAAGAGCGCAGTGTTTATAAGTGAGAGGGGACGAGGGCAGTCTTTATCAATGAGAGTGGATGAGGACAGTGTTGATAAATGAGAGCAGATGACGTCAGAGTTTATAAGTGAGTGTGGATGAGAGCAGTGTTTATAAGTGAGAGAGGATAAGGTCAGTGCTTATAAGTGACTATGGATGAGGGCAGAGTTTATAAATGAGAGTGGATGAGGGCAGTGTTTATAAGTGAGTGTGGATGAGGGCAGTGTTTATAAGCGAGTGTGGATCAGGAAGTTTTTACAAGTGAGAATGGATTAAGGCATTGTTTATAAGTGAGAGTGAATGAGGGCAATGTTTATGAGTGAGAGCGGATGAGGGCAGTGTTTATAAGTGGGTGTGGATGAGGGCAGTGTTTATAAGTGAGAGTGGATGAGGGCAGCGTTTATAAGTGAATGTGGATGAGGACAGTGTTTATAAGTGAGAGCGGATGAGGGCAGTGTTTATAAGTGAGAGTGGATGACAGCTGTGTTTATAAGTGTGTGGATGATGGCATTATTTATAAGTGAGCGTGGATGAGGGCAGTGTTCATAAGTGAGCATGGAAGAGGGCAGTGTTTATAAGTGAGAGTGGATGAGGGCAGTGTTTATAAGTGAGTGTGGATGAGGGCAGTGTTCATAAGTGACAATGGATGAGGGCAGTGTTTATAAGTGAGCGTGGAAGAGGGCAGTGTTTATAAGTGAGAGTGGATGAGGGCAGTGTTTACAAGTGAGAATGGATTAAGGCATTGTTTATAAGTGAGAGTGAATGAGGGCAGTGTTAATAAGGGCGAGTGGATGAGGGTAGTGTTGATAAATGAAAGCAGATAAGGCCAGAGTTAATAAGTAAGTGTGGATGAGGGCAGTGTTTATAAGTGAGAGTGGATGAGGTCCGAGTTTATAAGTGAGTGTGGATGAGAGCAGCGTTTACGAGTGAGCGTGGATAAGGGCGGTGTTTATAAGTGAGAGTGAATGAGGGCAATGTTAATAAGTGAGAGTGGATGAGGGCACTGTTTATGAGTGAGAGTGGATAACGGCCGTGTTTACTAGTGAGAGTGAATGAGGACAGCGTTTATAAGTGAGAGTGGATGAGGGCAATGTTTATGAGTGAGAGCGGATGAGGGCAGTGTTCATAAGTGACTGTGGATGAGGGCAGTGTTTATAAGTGAGAGTGGATGAGGGCAGTGTTTATAAGTGAGCATGGAAGAGGGCAGTGTTTATAAGTGAGTGTGGATGAGGGCAGTGTTAATAAGTGAGTGTGGATGAGGGCACTGTTTATAAGTGAGAGTGGATGAGGGCAGTGTTTATAAGTGAGAGTGGATGAGGTCAGAGTTTATAAGTGAGTGTGGATGAGAGCAGTATTTATAAGCGAGTGTGGATCAGGAAGTTTTTACAAGTCAGAATGGATTAAGGCATTGTTCATAAGTGAGAGTGAATGAGGGCAATGTTTATGAGTGAGAGCGGATGAGGGCAGTGTTCATAGGTGAGAATGGATGAGGGCAGTGTTTATAAGTGAGAGTGGATGAGGGCAGTGTTTAGGAGTGAGAGTGGATGAGGGCAGTGTTTATAAGTGATTGTGGATGAGGGCAGTGTTTATAAGGGCGAGTGGATGAGGGCAGTGTTGATAAATGAGAGCAGCTGAGGCCAGAGTTAAAAAGTGAGAGTGGATGAAGGCAGTGTTTATAAGTGGGTGTGGATGAGGTCAGTGTTTATAAGTGAGTGGATGACAGCAGTGTTTATAAGTGAGTGTGGATGATGGCATTATTTATAAGTGAGTGTGGATAAGGGCAATGTTTATAAGTGACGTGGAAGAGGGCAGTGTTTATAAGTGAGAGTGGAAGAGGGCAGTGTTTATAAGTGAGCGTGGAAGAGGGCAGTGTTTATAAGTGAGAGTGGATGAGGGCAGTGTTTACAAGTGAGAATGGATTAAGGCATTGTTTATAAGTGAGAGTGAATGAGGGCAGTGTTAATAAGGGCGAGTGGATGAGGGCAGTGTTGATAAATGAGAGCAGATGAGGACAGCGTTAATAAGTGAGAGTGGATGACAGCAGTGCTTATAAGTGAGTGTGGATGAGGGCAGTGTTTACAAGTGAGCGTGGATGTGGGCGGGGCTTATAAGTGAGAGTGGATGAGGGCAGTGTTTATAAGTGAATGTGGAGGAGGGCAGTGTTTATAAGTGACTATGGATGAAGGCAGTGTTAATAAGTGAGTGTGGATGAGGGCACTGTTTATAAGTGAGAGTGGATGACAGCAGTGTTCATAAGTGAGTGTGGATGAGGGCAGTGTTTATAAGTGAGTGTGGATGAGGGCAGTGTTTATAAGTGAGTGTGGATGAGGGCAGTGTTCATAAGTGACTGTGGATGAGGGCAGTGTTTATAAGTGAGAGTGGATGAGGGCAGTGTTTATAAGTGAACGTGGATGAGGACAGTGTTTATAAGTGAGAGCGGATGAGGGCAGTGTTTATAAGTGAGAGTGGATGAGGTCAGAGTTTATAAGTGAGTGTGGATGAGGGCAGTGTTTATATGTGAGAGCGGATGAGGGCAGTGTTTATAAGGGCGAGTGGATGAGGGCAATGTTGATAAATGAGAGCAAATGAGGCCAGAGTTAAAAAGTGAGAATGAATCAGGGCAGTGCTTAAAAGTGTGCATGGATGAGGGCAGTGTTTATAAGTGAGAGTGGATGAAGGCAGTGTTTATAAGTGAGTATGGATGAGGGCAGTGTTTATAAGTGAGTGTGGATGAGGGCAGTGTTTATAAGTGAGAGGGGACGAGGGCAGTCTTTATCAATGAGAGTGGATGAGGACAGTGTTGATAAATGAGAGCAGATGACGTCAGAGTTTATAAGTGAGTGTGGATGAGAGCAGTGTTTATAAGTGAGAGAGGATAAGGTCAGTGCTTATAAGTGACTATGGATGAGGGCAGAGTTTATAAGTGAGAGTGGATGAGGGCAGTGTTTATAAGTGAGTGTGGATGAGGGCAGTGTTTATAAGCGAGTGTGGATCAGGAAGTTTTTACAAGTGAGAATGGATTAAGGCATTGTTTATAAGTGAGAGTGAATGAGGGCAATGTTTATGAGTGAGAGCGGATGAGGGCAGTGTTTATAAGTGGGTGTGGATGAGGGCAGTGTTTATAAGTGAGAGTGGATGAGGGCAGCGTTTATAAGTGAATGTGGATGAGGACAGTGTTTATAAGTGAGAGCGGATGAGGGCAGTGTTTATAAGTGAGAGTGGATGACAGCTGTGTTTATAAGTGTGTGGATGATGGCATTATTTATAAGTGAGCGTGGATGAGGGCAGTGTTCATAAGTGAGCATGGAAGAGGGCAGTGTTTATAAGTGAGAGTGGATGAGGGCAGTGTTTATAAGTGAGTGTGGATGAGGGCAGTGTTCATAAGTGACTATGGATGAGGGCAGTGTTTATAAGTGAGCGTGGAAGAGGGCAGTGTTTATAAGTGAGAGTGGATGAGGGCAGTGTTTAAAAGTGAGAATGGATTAAGGCATTGTTTATAAGTGAGAGTGAATGAGGGCAGTGTTAATAAGGGCGAGTGGATGAGGGCAGTGTTGATAAATGAGAGCAGATGAGGACAGCGTTAATAAGTGAGAGTGGATGACAGCTGTGTTTATAAGTGAGTGTGGATGAGGGCATTATTTATAAGTGAGTGTGGATGAGGGCAGTGTTTATAAGTGAGTGTGGATGAGGGCAGTGTTTATAAGTGAGTGTGGATGAGGGCAGTGTTTATAAGTGAGTGTGGATGAGGGCAGTGTTCATAAGTAACTGTGGATGAGGGCAGTGTTTATAAGTGACTGTGGATGAGGGCAGTGTTTATAAGCGAGTGTGGATGAGGGCAGTGTTTATAAGTGAGTGTGGATGAGGGCAGTGTTCATAAGTGACTGTGGATGAGGGCAGTGTTTATAAGTGAGAGTGGATGAGGGCAGTGTTTATAAGTGAACGTGGATGAGGACAGTGTTTATAAGTGAGTGTGGATGAGGGCAGTGTTTATAAGCGAGTGTGGATCAGGAAGTTTTTACAAGTGAGAATGGATTAAGGCATTGTTTATAAGTGAGAATGAATGAGGGCAGTGTTAATAAGGGCGAGTGGATGAGGGTAGTGTTGATAAATGAAAGCAGATAAGGCCAGAGTTAATAAGTAAGTGTGGATGAGGGCAGTGTTTATAAGTGAGAGTGGATGAGGTCCGAGTTTATAAGTGAGTGTGGATGAGAGCAGCGTTTACGAGTGAGCGTGGATAAGGGCGGTGTTTATAAGTGAGAGTGAATGAGGGCAATGTTAATAAGTGAGAGTGGATGAGGGCACTGTTTATGAGTGAGAGTGGATAACGGCCGTGTTTACTAGTGAGAGTGAATGAGGACAGCGTTTATAAGTGAGAGTGGATGAGGGCAATGTTTATGAGTGCGAGCGGATGAGGGCAGTGTTCATAAGTGACTGTGGATGAGGGCAGTGTTTATAAGTGAGAGTGGATGAGGGCAGTGTTTATAAGTGAGCATGGAAGAGGGCAGTGTTTATAAGTGAGTGTGGATGAGGGCAGTGTTAATAAGTGAGTGTGGATGAGGGCACTGTTTATAAGTGAGAGTGGATGAGGGCAGTGTTTATAAGTGAGAGTGGATGAGGTCAGAGTTTATAAGTGAGTGTGGATGAGAGCAGTGTTTATAAGCGAGTGTGGATCAGGAAGTTTTTACAAGTCAGAATGGATTAAGGCATTGTTTATAAGTGAGAGTGAATGAGGGCAATGTTTATGAGTGAGAGCGGATGAGGGCAGTGTTCATAGGTGAGAATGGATGAGGGCAGTGTTTATAAGTGAGAGTGGATGAGGGCAGTGTTTAGGAGTGAGAGTGGATGAGGGCAGTGTTTATAAGTGGGTGCGGATGAGGTCAGTGTTCATAAGTGAGTGTGGATGAGGGCAGTGTTTACAAGTGAGAGTGGATGACAGCAGTGTTCATAAGTGAGTGTGGATGAGGGCAGTGTTTATAAGTGAGAGAGAATGACAGTAGTGTTTATGACTGAGTGTGAATGAGGGCAGTGTTTATAAGTGAGCGTGGATGTGGGCGGGGTTTATCAGTGAGAGTGGATGAGGGCAGTGTTTATAAGTGATTGTGGATGAGGGCAGTGTTTATAAGTGAGTGTGGATGAGGGCAGTGTTTATAAGGGCGAGTGGATGAGGGCAGTGTTGATAAATGAGAGCAGCTGAGGCCAGAGTTAAAAAGTGAGAGTGGATGAAGGCAGTGTTTATAAGTGGGTGTGGATGAGGTCAGTGTTTATAAGTGAGTGGATGACAGCAGTGTTTATAAGTGAGTGTGGATGATGGCATTATTTATAAGTGAGTGTGGATAAGGGCAGTGTTTATAAGTGACGTGGAAGAGGGCAGTGTTTATAAGTGAGAGTGGAAGAGGGCAGTGTTTATAAGTGAGCGTGGAAGAGGGCAGTGTTTATAAGTGAGAGTGGATGAGGGCAGTGTTTACAAGTGAGAATGGATTAAGGCATTGTTTATAAGTGAGAGTGAATGAGGGCAGTGTTAATAAGGGCGAGTGGATGAGGGCAGTGTTGATAAATGAGAGCAGATGAGGACAGCGTTAATAAGTGAGAGTGGATGACAGCAGTGCTTATAAGTGAGTGTGGATGAGGGCAGTGTTTATAAGTGAGCGTGGATGTGGGCGGGGCTTATAAGTGAGAGTGGATGAGGGCAGTGTTTATAAGTGAATGTGGAGGAGGGCAGTGTTTATAAGTGACTATGGATGAAGGCAGTGTTAATAAGTGAGTGTGGATGAGGGCACTGTTTATAAGTGAGAGTGGATGACAGCAGTGTTCATAAGTGAGTGTGGATGAGGGCAGTGTTTATAAGTGAGTGTGGATGAGGGCAGTGTTTATAAGTGAGTGTGGATGAGGGCAGTGTTCATAAGTGACTGTGGATGAGGGCAGTGTTTATAAGTGAGAGTGGATGAGGGCAGTGTTTATAAGTGAACGTGGATGAGGACAGTGTTTATAAGTGAGAGCGGATGAGGGCAGTGTTTATAAGTGAGAGTGGATGAGGTCAGAGTTTATAAGTGAGTGTGGATGAGGGCAGTGTTTATATGTGAGAGCGGATGAGGGCAGTGTTTATAAGGGCGAGTGGATGAGGGCAATGTTGATAAATGAGAGCAAATGAGGCCAGAGTTAAAAAGTGAGAATGAATCAGGGCAGTGCTTAAAAGTGTGCATGGATGAGGGCAGTGTTTATAAGTGAGAGTGGATGAAGGCAGTGTTTATAAGTGAGTATGGATGAGGGCAGTGTTTATAAGTGAGTGTGGATGAGGGCAGTGTTTATAAGTGAGTGTCGAAGAGCGCAGTGTTTATAAGTGAGAGGGGACGAGGGCAGTCTTTATCAATGAGAGTGGATGAGGACAGTGTTGATAAATGAGAGCAGATGACGTCAGAGTTTATAAGTGAGTGTGGATGACAGCAGTGTTTATCAGTGAGAGAGGATAAGGTCAGTGCTTATAAGTGACTATGGATGAGGGCAGTGTTTATAAGTGAGAGTGAATGAGGGCAGTGCTTATAAGTGAGCGTGGATGAGGGCAGTGCTTATAAGTGAACGTGGATGAGGGCAGTGTTTATAAGTGAGAGTGGATGATGGCAGTGTTTATAAGTAAGTGTGAATGAGGACAGTGTTTATAAGTGAGCGTGGATGAGGGTGGTGTTTATAAGTGAGTGTGGATGAGGGCAGTGTTTATAAGTAAGTGTGAATGAGGACAGTGTTTATAAGTGAGCGTGGATGAGGGTGGTGTTTATAAGTGAGTGTGGATGAGGGCAGTGTTTATAAGTGAATGTGGATGAGGGCAGTGTTTATAAGTGAGTGTGGATGAGGGCAGTGTTAATAAGTGAGTGTGGATGAGGGCACTGTTTATAAGTGAGAGTGGATGAGGGCAGTGTTTATAAGTGACAGTGGATGAGGTCAGAGTTTATAAGTGAGTGTGGATGAGAGCAGTGTTTACGAGTGAGCGTGGATAAGGGCAGTGTTCATGAGTGACTGTGGATGAGGGCAGTGTTTATAAGTGAGAGTGGATGAGGGCAGTGTTTATAAGTGAGAGCGGATGATATCAGTGTTTATAAGTGAGAGTGGATGATGGCATTATTTATAAGTGAGCGTGGATGAGGGCAGTGTTTATAAGTGAGTGTGGATGAGGGCAGTGTTTATAATTGAGCGAGGATGAGGGCAGTGTTTATAAGTGAGCATGGAAGAGGGCAGTGTTTATAAGTGAGTGTGGATGAGGTCAGTGTTTATAAGTGAGTGTGGATGAGGGCAGTGTTCATAAGTAACTGTGGATGAGGGCAGTGTTTATAAGTGACTGTGGATGAGGGCAGTGTTTATAAGTGAGTGTGGATGAGGGCAGTGTTTATAAGTGAGTGTGGATGAGGGCAGTGTTTATAAGTGAACGTGGATGAGGACAGTGTTTATAAGTGAGTGTGGATGAGGGCAGTGTTTATAAGCGAGTGTGGATCAGGAAGTTTTTACAAGTGAGAATGGATTAAGGCATTGTTTATAAGTGAGAATGAATGCGGGCAGTGTTAATAAGGGCGAGTGGATGAGGGTAGTGTTGATAAATGAAAGCAGATAAGGCCAGAGTTAATAAGTAAGTGTGGATGAGGGCAGTGTTTATAAGTGAGAGTGGATGAGGTCAGAGTTTATAAGTGAGTGTGGATGAGAGCAGCGTTTACGAGTGAGCGTGGATAAGGGCGGTGTTTATAAGTGAGAGTGAATGAGGGCAATGTTAATAAGTGAGAGTGGATGAGGGCACTGTTTATGAGTGAGAGTGGATAACGGCCGTGTTTACTAGTGAGAGTGAATGAGGACAGCGTTTATAAGTGAGAGTGGATGAGGGCAATGTTTATGAGTGAGAGCGGATGAGGGCAGTGTTCATAAGTGACTGTGGATGAGGGCAGTGTTTATAAGTGAGAGTGGATGAGGGCAGTGTTTATAAGTGAGCATGGAAGAGGGCAGTGTTTATAAGTGAGTGTGGATGAGGGCAGTGTTAATAAGTTAGTGTGGATGAGGGCACTGTTTATAAGTGAGAGTGGATGAGGGCAGTGTTTATAAGTGAGAGTGGATGAGGTCAGAGTTTATAAGTGAGTGTGGATGAGAGCAGTGTTTATAAGCGAGTGTGGATCAGGAAGTTTTTACAAGTCAGAATGGATTAAGGCATTGTTTATAAGTGAGAGTGAATGAGGGCAATGTTTATGAGTGAGAGCGGATGAGGGCAGTGTTCATAGGTGAGAATGGATGAGGGCAGTGTTTATAAGTGAGAGTGGATGAGGGCAGTGTTTAGGAGTGAGAGTGGATGAGGGCAGTGTTTATAAGTGGGTGCGGATGAGGGCAGTGTTCATAAGTGAGTGTGGATGAGGGCAGTGTTTATAAGTGAGAGTGGATGACAGCAGTGTTCATAAGTGAGTGTGGATGAGGGCAGTGTTTATAAGTGAGAGTGAATGACAGTAGTGTTTATGACTGAGTGTGAATGAGGGCAGTGTTTATAAGTGAGCGTGGATGTGGGCGGGGTTTATCAGTGAGAGTGGATGAGGGCAGTGTTTATAAGTGATTGTGGATGAGGGCAGTGTTTATAAGTGAGTGTGGATGAGGGCAGTGTTTATAAGGGCGAGTGGATGAGGGCAGTGTTGATAAATGAGAGCAGCTGAGGCCAGAGTTAAAAAGTGAGAGTGGATGAAGGCAGTGTTTATAAGTGGGTGTGGATGAGGTCAGTGTTTATAAGTGAGTGGATGACAGCAGTGTTTATAAGTGAGTGTGGATGATGGCAGTGTTTATAAGTGAGCGTGGAAGAGGGCAGTGTTTATAAGTGAGAGTGGAAGAGGGCAGTGTTTATAAGTGAGCGTGGAAGAGGGCAGTGTTTATAAGTGAGAGTGGATGAGGGCAGTGTTTACAAGTGAGAATGGATTAAGGCATTGTTTATAAGTGAGAGTGAATGAGGGCAGTGTTAATAAGGGCGAGTGGATGAGGGCAGTGTTGATAAATGAGAGCAGATGAGGACAGCGTTAATAAGTGAGAGTGGATGACAGCAGTGCTTATAAGTGAGTGTGGATGAGGGCAGTGTTTATAAGTGAGCGTGGATGTGGGCGGGGCTTATAAGTGAGAGTGGATGAGGGCAGTGTTTATAAGTGAATGTGGAGGAGGGCAGTGTTTATAAGTGACTATGGATGAAGGCAGTGTTAATAAGTGAGTGTGGATGAGGGCAGTGTTTATAAGTGTGTGTGGATGAGGGCAGTGTTTATAAGTGAGTGTGAATGAGGGCAGTGTTCATAAGTGACTGTGGATGAGGGCAGTGTTTATAAGTGAGAGTGGATGAGGGCAGTGTTTATAAGTGAACGTGGATGAGGACAGTGTTTATAAGTGAGAGCGGATGAGGGCAGTGTTTATAAGTGAGAGTGGATGAGGTCAGAGTTTATAAGTGAGTGTGGATGAGGGCAGTGTTTATAAGTGAGAGCGGATGAGGGCAGTGTTTATAAGGGCGAGTGGATGAGGGCAATGTTGATAAATGAGAGCAAATGAGGCCAGAGTTAAAAAGTGAGAGTGAATCAGGGCAGTGCTTAAAAGTGTGCATGGATGAGGGCAGTGTTTATAAGTGAGAGTGGATGAAGGCAGTGTTTATAAGTGAGTATGGATGAGGGCAGTGTTTATAAGTGAGTGTGGATGAGGGCAGTGTTTATAAGTGAGTGTCGAAGAGCGCAGTGTTTATAAGTGAGAGGGGACGAGGGCAGTCTTTATCAATGAGAGTGGATGAGGACAGTGTTGATAAATGAGAGCAGATGACGTCAGAGTTTATAAGTGAGTGTGGATGAGAGCAGTGTTTATAAGTGAGAGAGGATAAGGTCAGTGCTTATAAGTGACTATGGATGAGGGCAGTGTTTATAAGTGAGTGTGGATGAGGGCAGTGTTTATAAGTGAGTGTGGATGAGGGCAGTGTTCATAAGTGACTGTGGATGAGGGCAGTGTTTATAAGTGAGAGTGGATGAGGGCAATGTTTATAAGTGAACGTGGATGAGGACAGTGTTTATAAGTGAGTGTGGATGAGGGCAGTGCTTATAAGCGAGTGTGGATCAGGAAGTTTTTACAAGTGAGAATGGATTAAGGCATTGTTTATAAGTGAGAATGAATGAGGGCAGTGTTAATAAGGGCGAGTGGATGAGGGTAGTGTTGATAAATGAAAGCAGATAAGGCCAGAGTTAATAAGTAAGTGTGGATGAGGGCAGTGTTTATAAGTGAGTGTGGATGACAGCAGTGTTTATAAGTGAGTGTGGATGAGGGCAGTGTTTATAAGTGAGAGTGGATGAGGTCAGAGTTTATAAGTGAGTGTGGATGAGAGCAGCGTTTACGAGTGAGCGTGGATAAGGGCGGTGTTTATAAGTGAGAGTGAATGAGGGCAATGTTTATGAGTGAGAGCGGATGAGGGCAGTGTTCATAAGTGAGAGTGGATGAGGGGAGTGTTTATAAGTGAGAGTGGATGAGGGCAGTGTTTATAAGTGATAGTGGATGACAGTAGTGTTCATAAGTGAGTGTGGATGAGGGCAGTGTGTATAAGTGAGTGTGGATGAGGGCAGTGTTAATAAGTGAGCGTGGATGTGGGCGGGGTTTATAAGTGAGAGTGGATGAGGGCAGTGTTTATAAGTGTTTGTGGATGAGGGCAGTGTTTATAAGTGAGTGTGGATGAGGGCAGTGTTTATAAGGGCGAGTGGATGAGGGCAGTGTTGATAAATGAGGGCAGTGTTGATAAATGAGAGCAGTTGAGGCCAGAGTTAAAAAGTGAGAGTGGATGAAGGCAGTGTTTATAAGTGGGTGTGGATGAGGTCAGTGTTTCTAAGTGGGTGTGGATGAGGGCAGAGTTTATAAGTGATTGTGGATGAGGGCAGTGTTTATAAGTGAACGTGGATGAGGGCAGTGTTTATAAGTGGGTGTGGATGAGGGCAGTGTTTATAAGTGATTGTGGATGAGGGCAGTGTTTATAAGTCAGATTGGATGACAGCAGTGTTTATAAGTGAGAGTGGATGAGGGCAGTGTTTATAAGTGAGAGTGGATGAGGGCATTGTTTATAAGTGAACGTGGATGAGGGCAGTGTTTATAAGTGAGAGCGGATGAGGGCAGTGTTTATAAGTGAGTGGATGACAGCAGTGTTTATAAGTGAGTGTGGATGATGGCATTATTTATTAGTGAGTGTGGATGAGGGCAGTGTTTATAAGTGAGCGTGGAAGAGGGCAGTGTTTATAAGTGAGAGTGGATGAGGGCAGTGTTTACAAGTGAGAATGGATTAAGGCATTGTTTATAAGTGAGAGTGAACGAGGGCAGCGTTAATAAGGGCGAGTGGATGAGGGCAGTGTTGATAAATGAGAGCAGATGAGGACAGCGTTAATAAGTGAGAGTGGATGACAGCAGTGTTCATAAGTGAGTGTGGATGAGGGCAGTGTTTATAAGTGAGCGTGGATGTGGGCGGGGCTTATAAGTGAGTGTGGATGAGAGCAGTGTTTATAAGTGAATGTGGATGAGGGCAGTGTTTATAAGTGAGTGTGGATGAGGGCAGTGTTAATAAGTGAGTGTGGACGAGGGCACTGTTTATAAGTGAGAGTGGATGAGGGCAGTGTTTATAAGTGACAGTGGATGAGGTCAGAGTTTATAAGTGAGTGTGGATGAGAGCAGTGTTTACGAGTGAGCGTGGATAAGGGCAGTGTTCATGAGTGACTGTGGATGAGGGCAGTGTTTATAAGTGAGAGTGGATGAGGGCAGTGTTTATAAGTGAGAGCGGATGATATCAGTGTTTATAAGTGAGAGTGGATGATGGCATTATTTATAAGTGAGCGTGGATGAGGGCAGTGTTTATAAGTGAGTGTGGATGATGGCATTATTTATAATTGAGCGAGGATGAGGGCAGTGTTCATAAGTGAGCATGGAAGAGGGCAGTGTTTATAAGTGAGTGTGGATGAGGGCAATGTTCATAAGTAACTGTGGATGAGGGCAGTGTTTATAAGTGACTGTGGATGAGGGCAGTGTTTATAAGTGAGTGTGGATGAGGGCAGTGTTTATAAGTGAACGTGGATGAGGACAGTGTTTATAAGTGAGTGTGGATGAGGGCAGTGTTTATAAGCGAGTGTGGATCAGGAAGTTTTTACAAGTGAGAATGGATTAAGGCATTGTTTATAAGTGAGAATGAATGAGGGCAGTGTTAATAAGGGCGAGTGGATGAGGGTAGTGTTGATAAATGAAAGCAGATAAGGCCAGAGTTAATAAGTAAGTGTGGATGAGGGCAGTGTTTATAAGTGAGTGTGGATGACAGCAGTGTTTATAAGTGAGTGTGGATGAGGGCAGTGTTTATAAGTGAGAGTGGATGAGGTCAGAGTTTATAAGTGAGTGTGGATGAGAGCAGCGTTTACGAGTGAGCGTGGACAAGGGCGGTGTTTATAAGTGAGAGTGAATGAGGGCAATGTTAATAAGTGAGAGTGGATGAGGGCACTGTTTATGAGTGAGAGTGGATAACGGCTGTGTTTACTAGTGAGAGTGAATGAGGACAGCGTTTATAAGTGAGAGTGGATGAGGGCAATGTTTATGAGTGAGAGCGGATGAGGGCAGTGTTCATAAGTGAGTGTGGATGAGGGCAGTGTTTATAAGCGAGTGTGGATCAGAAAGTTTTTACAAGTCAGAATGGATTAAGGCATTGTTTATAAGTGAGAGTGAATGAGGGCAGTGTTCATAGGTGAGAGTGGATGAGGGCAGTGTTTATAAGTGAGAGTGGATGAGGGCAGTGTTTATGAGTGAGAGTGGATGAGGGCAATGTTTATAAGTGGGTGCGGATGAGGACAGTGTTCATAAGTGAGTGTGGATGAGGGCAGTGTTTATAAGTGAGAGTGGATGACAGTAGTGTTTATGACTGAGTGTGAATGAGGGCAGTGTTTATAAGTGAGCGTGGATGTGGGCGGGGTTTATAAGTGAGAGTGGATGAGGGCAGTGTTTATAAGTGATTGTGGATGAGGGCAGTGTTTATAAGTGAGTGTGGATGAGGGCAGTGTTTATAAGGGCGAGTGGATGAGGGTAGTGTTGATAAATGAAAGCAGATAAGGCCAGAGTTAATAAGTAAGGGTGGATGAGGGCAGTGTTTATAAGTGAGTGTGGATGACAGCAGTGTTTATAAGTGAGTGTGGATGAGGGCAGTGTTTATAAGTGAGAGTGGATGAGGTCAGAGTTTATAAGTGAGTGTGGATGAGAGCAGCGTTTACGAGTGAGCGTGGATAAGGGCGGTGTTCATAAGTGAGAGTGAATGAGGGCAATGTTAATAAGTGAGAGTGGATGAGGGCACTGTTTATGAGTGAGAGTGGATAACGGCCGTGTTTACTAGTGAGAGTGAATGAGGACAGCGTTTATAAGTGAGAGTGGATGAGGGCAATGTTTATGAGTGAGTGCGGATGAGGGCAGTGTTCATAAGTGACTGTGGATGAGGGCAGTGTTTATAAGTGAGAGTGGATGAGGGCAGTGTTTATAAGTGAACGTGGATGAGGACAGTGTTTATAAGTGAGTGTGGATGAGGGCAGTGTTAATAAGTGAGTGTGGATGAGGGCACTGTTTATAAGTGAGAGTGGATGAGGGCAGTGTTTATAAGTGAGAGTGGATGAGGTCAGAGTTTATAAGTGAGTGTGGATGAGGGCAGTGTTTATAAGCGAGTGTGGATCAGGAAGTTTTTACAAGTCAGAATGGATTAAGGCATTGTTTATAAGTGAGAGTGAATGAGGGCAATGTTTATGAGTGAGAGCGGATGAGGGCAGTGTTCATAAGTGAGAGTGGATGAGGGGAGTGTTTATAAGTGAGAGTGGATGAGGGCAGTGTTTATAAGTGAGAGTGGATGACAGTAGTGTTCATAAGTGAGTGTGGATGAGGGCAGTGTGTATAAGTGAGAGTGAATGACAGTAGTGTTAATGACTGAGTGTGAATGAGGGCAATGTTTATAAGTGAGCGTGGATGTGGGCGGGGTTTATAAGTGAGAGTGGATGAGGGCAGTGTTTATAAGTGATTGTGGATGAGGGCAGTGTTTATAAGTGAGTGTGGATGAGGGCAGTGTTTATAAGTGATTGTGGATGAGGGCAGTGTTTATAAGTCAGAATGGATGACAGCAGTGTTTATAAGTGAGAGTGGATGAGGGCAGTGTTTATAAGTGAGAGTGGATGAGGGCATTGTTTATAAGTGAACGTGGATGAGGGCAGTGTTTATAAGTGAGAGCGGATGAGGGCAGTGTTTATAAGTGAGTGGATGACAGCAGTGTTTATAAGTGAGTGTGGATGATGGCATTATTTATTAGTGAGTGTGGATGAGGGCAGTGTTTATAAGTGAGCGTGGAAGAGGGCAGTGTTTATAAGTGAGAGTGGATGAGGGCAGTGTTTGCAAGTGGTTGTGGATGAGGGCAGTGTATATAAGTGAGAGTGGATGAGGGCAGTTTTTATAAGTGAGAGTGGATGAAGGCAGTGTTTGTACGTGAGTGTGGATGAGGGCAGTGTTTATAAGTGAGAGTGGATGAAGGCAGTGTTCATAAGTGAGTGTGGATGAGGGCAGTGTTTATAAGTGGATGTGGATGAAGGCAGTGTTTATAAGTGAGTGTGGATGAGGGCAGTGTTTACAAGTGAGAGTGGGTGAGGGCAGTGTTTATAAGTGGATGTGGATGAAGGCAGTGTTTATAAGTGAGAGTGGATGACAGCAGTGTTTAAAAGTGAGAGTGGATGTGGGCGTTGTTTATAAATGAGAGTGGATGAGGGCAGTGTTTATAAGTGATTGTGGAAGAGGGCAGTGTTTATAAGTCAGTGTGGATGAAGGCAGTGTTCATAAGGGCGAGTGGATGAGGGCAATGTTGATAAATGAGAGCAGATGAGGCCAGAGTTAAATAGTGAGAGTGAATCAGGGCAGTGCTTAAAAGAGTGCATGGATGAGGGCATTGTTTACAAGTGAGAGTGGCTGAGGGCAGTGTTTATAAGTGAGAGTGGATGTGGGCGGTGTTTATAAGTGAGTTTGGCTGAGGGCAGTGTTTATAAGTGAGTGTGGATCAGGGAAGTTTTTATAAGTGAGTGTGGATGGCAGTGTTACACTTTTAAGAATGATGCGATGGCCGGTTCTTGTGTCGCACATTAATTTTTCTTGTTATTCCTGTTGGAACATAAACAAACACAACATCAGTCCTGGCGTCTGTGTCATATTCGTGCGTCTGACGTCTCACTCTACTAGTGACAGGCGTCAGTCACCGATACCTTACACCTACAGCTAGTGACAGGCGTCTAGCAACACACATATTACATATTAAACAAACAAAAAACACTCAAAATACAGCCATGTGATCATGTCACAAACACCTTTGTAGCAACTTTGTACTTTGTGTATTTATATCCAATGAACTTATTGTAATCTCTATTTATTACCATATTAACTGTTTAGCCTTTTAATTTATTACTGTTTTTAAGTCTATTTATTTTTCTCTTTAACCCAATGGTCACAAAACATAACAATGAACTTTAATACTGTAGCCGTGTGACGTAAAGGGGAACTCTTATTTTGTAACCGGAAACGATATAGTTTTTCCCGCCAACAATTAGTCAGAGCCGCCGTGAAAGCGGCCTTTTACTGTTAGCAACTGTTATTAGCTTCCACTCGTTTACACATCAATTAAGAACACTTCACAACACACCTTAGCAAGGGCTAACTAGAAAACACCCTCGTTGATCGTTGTTTCATTCGCTATTGTACATTTCTTTCACACACAGTTTCATAGCTCATTTCCAATGTCATAGATTAGACGGATCCGCCCGGGAAGCGGGAATGACCAAACCGCCTTTATCAAGTGCGTCTACATTCAGAGCTAGTTAGATACTACACATCACACTCACAGTCTAAGACCTTAGCAGTTATTATCTCGCTTTCATATATTGTTCTGTTTCTGATATCTGATTAGCTTACCTGTTGGAACACAAACAAACACAACATCAGTCCTGGCGTCCGTGTCTTATTATTCGTGCGTCTGACGTCTCACTCTGCTAGTGACAGGCGTCACGTCACCGGTACCGTACACCTACAGCGCCCCCTGTCGACCATGAGTTCCAACCATTTAAGACAGAACCAGAAATACTAGAAAATAATAGAAATCACATGAAAAACATTGAAGCAGTGATTTTAACATTTTAAAGTCTTCCGCTTTTTTTATAAGGAGTTTTAATTTTAAATGGGGGGCATGTTATTTTAATCTTGTTCATCCCAATGTCTATGAAAACACTCAGTGCCACAGAAGCAGTGTTTATAAGTGGGTGTGGATGAGGGCAGTGTTTATAAGTGAGCGTGGATGAGGGCAGTGTTTATGAGTGGGTGTGGATGAGGGCAGTGTTTATAAGTGGGTGTGGATGAGGGCAGTGTTTATAAGTGAGTGTGGATTGGGGCAGTGTTTATAAGTGAGAATGGATGAGGGCATTGTTTATGAGTGAGAGTGGATAAGGGCAGTGTTTATGAATGAGAGTGGATGACAGCAGTGTTTATAAGTGAGAGTGAATCAGGGCAGTGTTTATAAGTGATTGTGGATGAGGGCAGTGTTTATAAGTGAGAGTGGATGAAGTCAATGTTTAGAAGTGAGTGTGGATGAGGCAGTGTTTATAAGTGAGCATGGATGAGGGCAGTGTTTATAAGTGAGTGTGGATGAGGGCAGTGTTTATAAGTGAGTGTGGATGAGGCAGTATTTATAAGTGAGTGTGGATGAGGGCGGTGTTCAGAAGTGACTGTGGATGAGGGTAGTGTTTCTAAGTGAGAATGGATGAGGGCAGTATTTATAAGTGAGTGTGGATGAGGGCAGTGTTTATAAGTGACTGTGGATGAGGGTAGTGTTTCTAAGTGAGAATGGATGAGGGCAGTGTTTCTAAGTGAGTGTGGCTGAGGGCAGTGTTTATAAGTGAGTGTGATCAGGGAAGTTTTTATAAGTGAGTGTGGATGGCAGTGTTACACTTTTAAGAATGACGCGATGGCCGGTTCTTGTGTAGCACATTAATTTTTCTTTTTATTCCCGTTGGAACATAAACAAACACAACATCAGTCCTGGCGTCTGTGTCTTATTCGTGCGTCTGACGTCTCACTCTACTAGTGACAGGCGTCAGTCACCGATACCTTACACCTACAGCTAGTGACAGGCGTCTAGCAACACACATATTACATATTAAACAAACCAAAAACACTCAAAATACAGCCATGTGATCATGTCACAAACACCTTTGTAGCAACTTTGTACTTTGTGTATTTATATCCAATGAACTTATTGTAATCTCTATTTATTACCATATTAACTGTTTAGCCTTTTGACTTATTACTGTTTTTAAGTCCATTTATTATTCTCTTTAACCCAATGGTCACAAAACATAACAATGAACTTGAATACTGTAGCCGTGTGACGTAAAGGGGAACTCTTATTTGTAACCGGAAACGATATACAGTTTTTCCCGCCAACAATTAGTCAGAGCCGCCGTGAAAGCAGCCTTTTACTGTTAGCAACTGTTATTCGCTTCCACTCGTTTACACATCAGTTAAGAACACTTCACAACACACCTTAGCAAGGGCTAACTAGAAAACACCCTCGCTGATCGTTGTTTCATTCGCTATTGTACATTTATTTCACACGCAGTTTCATAGATCGTTTCCAATGTCATAGATTAGACGGATCCGCCCGGGAAGCGGGAATGACCAAACCGCCTTTATCAAGTGCGTCTACATTCAGAGCCAGTTAGTTACTACACATCACACTCACAGTCTAAGACCTTAGCAGTTATTATCTCGCTTTCATATATTGTTCTGTTTCTGATATCTGATTAGCTTACCTGTTGGAACACAAACAAACACAACATCAGTCCTGGCGTCCGTGTCTTATTATTCGTGCGTCTGACGTCTCACTCTGCTAGTGACAGGCGTCACGTCACGTCACTGATACCTTACACCTACAGCGCCCCCTGTTGACCATGTGTTCCAACCTATTTAAGACAGAACCAGAAATACTAGAAAATAATAGAAATCACATGAACAACATTGAAGCAGTAATTGTAACATATTTTAAAGTCTTCCGCTTTTTTTATAAGGAGTTTTAATTTTAAATGGGGGGCAAGATATTTTAATCTTGTTCATGCCAATGTCTATGAAAACACTCGGTGCCACAGCAGCAGTGTTTATAAGTGGGTGTGGATGAGGGCAGTGTTTATGAGTGGGTGTGGATGAGGGCAGTGTTAATAAGTGAGAGTGTGGATGAGGGCAGTATGTATAAGTCGGTGTGGATGAGGGCAGTGTGTATAAGTGGGTGTGGATGAGGGCAGTGTTTATAAGTGGGTGTGGATGAGGGCAGTGTGTATAAGTGGGTGTGGATGAGGTCAATGTTTATACGTGAGTGTGGATGAGGGCAGTGTTCAGAAGTAACTGTGGATGAGGGTAGTGTTTCTAAGTGAGTGTGGATGAGGGCAGTGTTTATAAGTGAGTGTGGATGAGGGCAGTGTTTATAAGTGAGTGTGGATGAGGGCAGTGTTTATAAGTGAGTGTGGATCAGGGAAGTTTTTATAAGTGAGTGTGGATGGCAGTGTTACACTTTTAAGAATGACGCGATGGCCGGTTCTTGTGTCGCACATTAATTTTTCTTTTTATTCCTGTTGGAACATAAACAAACACAACATCAGTCCTGGCGTCTGTGTCTTATTCGTGCGTCTGACGTCTCACTCTACTAGTGACAGGCGTCACGTCACCGATACCTTACACCTACAGCTAGTGACAGGCGTCTAGCAACACACATATTACATATTAAACAAACCAAAAACACTCAAAATACAGCCATGTGATCATGTCACAAACACCTTTGTAGCAACTTTGTACTTTGTGTATTTATATCCAATGAACTTATTGTAATCTCTATTTATTACCATATTAACTGTTTAGCCTTTTGATTTATTTCTGTTTTTAAGTCTATTTATTATTCTCTTTAACCCAATGGTCACAAAACATAACAATGAACTTGAATACTGTAGCCGTGTGACGTAAAGGGGAACTCTTATTTGTAACCGGAAACGATATACAGTTTTTCCCGCCAACAATTAGTCAGAGCCGCCGTGAGAGCGGCCTTTTACTGTTAGCAACTGTTATTAGCTGCCACTCGTTTACACATCAATTAAGAACAGCTCGCAACACACCTTAGCAAGGGCTAACTAGAAATCACCCTCGTTGATCGTTGTTTCATTCGCTATTGTACATTTATTTCACACGCAGTTTCATAGATCGTTTCCAATGTCATAGATTAGACGGATCCGCCCGGGAAGCGGGAATGACCAAACCGCCTTTATCAAGTGCGTCTACATTCAGAGCCAGTTAGTTACTACACATCACACTCACAGTCTAAGACCTTAGCAGTTATTATCTCGCTTTCATATATTGTTCTGTTTCTGATATCTGATTAGCTTACCTGTTGGAACACAAACAAACACAACATCAGTCCTGGCGTCCGTGTCTTATTATTCGTGCGTCTGACGTCTCACTCTGCTAGTGACAGGCGTCACGTCACGTCACTGATACCTTACACCTACAGCGCCCCCTGTTGACCATGTGTTCCAACCTATTTAAGACAGAACCAGAAATACTAGAAAATAATAGAAATCACATGAACAACATTGAAGCAGTAATTGTAACATATTTTAAAGTCTTCCGCTTTTTTTATAAGGAGTTTTAATTTTAAATGGGGGGCAAGATATTTTAATCTTGTTCATGCCAATGTCTATGAAAACACTCGGTGCCACAGCAGCAGTGTTTATAAGTGGGTGTGGATGAGGGCAGTGTTTATGAGTGGGTGTGGATGAGGGCAGTGTTAATAAGTGAGAGTGTGGATGAGGGCAGTATGTATAAGTCGGTGTGGATGAGGGCAGTGTGTATAAGTGGGTGTGGATGAGGGCAGTGTTTATAAGTGGGTGTGGATGAGGGCAGTGTGTATAAGTGGGTGTGGATGAGGTCAATGTTTATACGTGAGTGTGGATGAGGGCAGTGTTCAGAAGTAACTGTGGATGAGGGTAGTGTTTCTAAGTGAGTGTGGATGAGGGCAGTGTTTATAAGTGAGTGTGGATGAGGGCAGTGTTTATAAGTGAGTGTGGATGAGGGCAGTGTTTATAAGTGAGTGTGGATCAGGGAAGTTTTTATAAGTGAGTGTGGATGGCAGTGTTACACTTTTAAGAATGACGCGATGGCCGGTTCTTGTGTCGCACATTAATTTTTCTTTTTATTCCTGTTGGAACATAAACAAACACAACATCAGTCCTGGCGTCTGTGTCTTATTCGTGCGTCTGACGTCTCACTCTACTAGTGACAGGCGTCAGTCACCGATACCTTACACCTACAGCTAGTGACAGGCGTCTAGCAACACACATATTACATATTAAACAAACCAAAAACACTCAAAATACAGCCATGTGATCATGTCACAAACACCTTTGTAGCAACTTTGTACTTTGTGTATTTATATCCAATGAACTTATTGTAATCTCTATTTATTACCATATTAACTGTTTAGCCTTTTCACTTATTACTGTTTTTAAGTCTATTTATTATTCTCTTTAACCCAATGGTCACAAAACATAACAATGAACTTGAATACTGTAGCCGTGTGACGTAAAGGGGAACTCTTATTTGTAACCGGAAACGATATACAGTTTTTCCCGCCAACAATTAGTCAGAGCCGCCGTGAGAGCGGCCTTTTACTGTTAGCAACTGTTATTAGCTGCCACTCGTTTACACATCAATTAAGAACAGCTCGCAACACACCTTAGCAAGGGCTAACTAGAAATCACCCTCGTTGATCGTTGTTTCATTCGCTATTGTACATTTATTTCACACGCAGTTTCATAGCTCGTTTCCAATGTCATAGATTAGACGGATCCGCCCGGGAAGCGGGAATGACCAAACCGCCTTTATCAAGTGCGTCTACATTCAGAGCTAGTTAGTTACTACACATCACACTCACAGTCTAAGACCTTAGCAGTTATTATCTCGCTTTCATATATTGTTCTGTTTCTGATATCTGATTAGCTTACCTGTTGGACATAAACAAACACAACATCAGTCCTGGCGTCCGTGTCTTATTATTCGCGCGTCTGCCGTCTCACTCGACTAGTGACAGGCGTCACGTCACGGATACCTCACACCTACAGCGCCCCCTGTTGGCCATGTGTTCCAACCATTTAAGACAGCGCCAGAAATACTAGAAAATAATAGAAATCACACGAACAACATTTAAGCAGTAATTTTAACATATTTTAAAGTCTTCCGCTTTTTTTATAAGGAGTTTTAATTTTAAATGGGGGGCAAGATATTTTAATCTTGTTCATGCCAATGTCTATGAAAACACTCAGTGCCACAGCAGCAGTGTTTATAAGTGGGTGTGGATGAGGGCAGTGTTTATGAGTGGGTGTGGATGAGGGCAGTGTTTATAAGTGAGTGTGGATGAGGGCAGTGTTTATAAGTGAGTGTGGATGAGGGCAGTGTTCAGAAGTGACTGTGGATGAGGGCAGTATTTATAAGTGAGTGTGGATGAGGGCAGTGTTTATAAGTGAGTGTGGATGAGGGCAGTGTTCAGAAGTGACTGTGGATGAGGGTAGTGTTTCTAAGTGAGAATGGATGAGGGCAGTGTTTATAAGTGAGTGTGGATGAGGGCAGTGTTTATAAGTGAGTGTGGATGAGGGCAGTGTTCAGAAGTGACTGTGGATGAGGGTAGTGTTTCTAAGTGAGAGTGGATGAGGGCAGTGCTTATAAGTGAGTGTGGATGAGGGCAGTGTTTATAAGTAATTGTGGATGGGGACAGTGTTTATAAGTGAGAATGGATGAAGGCAGTGTTTATGAGTGAGAGTGGATGAGGGCAGTGTTTATGAATGAGAGTGGATGACAGCAGTGTTTATAAGTGAGAGTGAATCAGGGCAGTGCTTATAAGTGAGCATGGATGAGGGCAGTGTTTATAAGTGGGTGTGGATGAGGGCAGTGTTTATAAGTGAGCGTGGATGAGGGCAGTGTTTATAAGTGATTGTGGATGGGGGCAGTGTTTATAAGTGAGAATGGATGAAGGCATTGTTTATGAGTGAGAGTGGATAAGGGCAGTGTTTATGAATGAGAGTGGATGACAGCAGTGTTTATAAGTGAGAGTGAATCAGGGCAGTGCTTATAAGTGAGAGTGGATGAGGTCAATGTTTAGAAGTGAGTGTGGATGAGGGCAGTGTTTATAAGTGAGTGTGGATGAGGCAGTATTTATAAGTGAGTGTGGATGAGGGCAGTGTTTATAAGTGACTGTGGATGAGGGTAGTGTTTCTAAGTGAGAATGGATGAGGGCGGTGTTTATAAGTGAGTGTGGCTGAGGGCAGTGTTTATAAGTGAGTGTGGATCAGGGAAGTTTTTATAAGTGAGTGTGGATGGCAGTGTTACACTTTTAAGAATGACGCGATGGCCGGTTCTTGTGTAGCACATTAATTTTTCTTTTTATTCCTGTTGGAACATAAACAAACACAACATCAGTCCTGGCGTCTGTGTCTTATTCGTGCGTCTGACGTCTCACTCTACTAGTGACAGGCGTCACGTCACCGATACCTTACACCTACAGCTAGTGACAGGCGTCTAGCAACACACATATTACATATTAAACAAACCAAAAACACTCAAAATACAGCCATGTGATCATGTCACAAACACCTTTGTAGCAACTTTGTACTTTGTGTATTTATATCCAATGAACTTATTGTAATCTCTATTTATTACCATATTAACTGTTTAGCCTTTTCACTTATTACTGTTTTTAAGTCTATTTATTATTCTCTTTAACCCAATGGTCACAAAACATAACAATGAACTTGAATACTGTAGCCGTGTGACGTAAAGGGGAACTCTTATTTGTAACCGGAAACGATATACAGTTTTTCCCGCCAACAATTAGTCAGAGCCGCCGTGAGAGCGGCCTTTTACCGTTAGCAACTGTTATTAGCTGCCACTCGTTTACACATCGATTAAGAACACTTCACAACACACCTTAGCAAGGGCTAACTAGAAAACACCCTCGTTGATCGTTGTTTCATTCGCTATTGTACATTTCTTTCACACGCAGTTTCATAGCTCGTTTCCAATGTCATAGACTAGACGGATCTGCCCGGGAAGCGGGAATGACCAAACCGCCTTTATCAAGTCCGTCTACATTCAGAGCTAGTTAGTTACTACACATCACACTCACAGTCTAAGACCTTAGCAGTTATTATCTCGCTTTCATATATTGTTCTGTTTCTGATATCTGATTAGCTTACCTGTTGGAACATAAACAAACACAACATCAGTCCTGGCGTCTGTGTCTTATTATTCGTGTGTCTGACGTCTCACTCTGCTAGTGACAGGCGTCACGTCACGTCACCGATACCTTACACCTACAGCGTCCCCTGTTGACCATGAGTTCCAACCTATTTAAGACAGAACCAGAAATACTAGAAAATAATAGAAATCACATGAACAACATTGAATTAGTAATTGTAACATATTTTAAAGTCTTCCGCTTTTTTTATAAGGAGTTTTAATTTTAAATGGGGGCAAGATATTTTAATCTTGTTCATGCCAATGTCTATGAAAACACTCAGTGCCACAGCAGCAGTGTTTATAAGTGAGAATCGATGAAGGCAGTGTTTATAAGTGAGAGTGGATGAAGGCAGTGTTTATAAGTGAGAGTGGATGAAGGCAGTGTTTATAAGTGAGAGTGGATGAAGGCAGTGTTTATAAGTGAGCGTGGATGAGGGCAGTGTTTATAAGTGAGCGTGGATGAGGGCAGTGTTTATGAGTGAGTGTGGATGAGGGCAGTGTTTATAAGTGATTGTGGATGACAGCAGTGTTTATAAGTGAGTGTGGATGAGGGCAGTGTTTATAAGTGAGTGTGGATCAGGGAAGTTTTTATAAGTGAGTGTGGATGGCAGTGTTACACTTTTAAGAATGACGCGATGGCCGGTTCTTGTGTAGCACATTAATTTTTATTTTTATTCCCGTTTGAACATAAACAAACACAACATCAGTCCTGGCGTCTGTGTCTTAATCGTGCGTCTGACGTCTCACTCTACTAGTGACAGGCGTCACGTCACCGATACCTTACACCTACAGCTAGTGACAGGCGTCTAGCAACACACATATTACATATTAAACAAACCAAAAACACTCAAAATACAGCCATGTGATCATGTCACAAACACCTTTGTAGCAACTTTGTACTTTGTGTATTTATATCCAATGAACTTATTGTAATCTCTATTTATTACCATATTAACTGTTTAGCCTTTTCACTTATTACTGTTTTTAAGTCTATTTATTATTCTCTTTAACCCAATGGTCACAAAACATAACAATGAACTTGAATACTGTAGCCGTGTGACGTAAAGGGGAACTCTTATTTGTAACCGGAAACGATATACAGTTTTTCCCGCCAACAATTAGTCAGAGCCGCCGTGAGAGCGGCCTTTTACTGTTAGCAACTGTTATTAGCTGCCACTCGTTTACACATCAATTAAGAACAGCTCGCAACACACCTTAGCAAGGGCTAACTAGAAATCACCCTCGTTGATCGTTGTTTCATTCGCTATTGTACATTTATTTCACACGCAGTTTCATAGCTCGTTTCCAATGTCATAGATTAGACGGATCCGCCCGGGAAGCGGGAATGACCAAACCGCCTTTATCAAGTGCGTCTACATTCAGAGCTAGTTAGTTACTACACATCACACTCACAGTCTAAGACCTTAGCAGTTATTATCTCGCTTTCATATATTGTTCTGTTTCTGATATCTGATTAGCTTACCTGTTGGACATAAACAAACACAACATCAGTCCTGGCGTCCGTGTCTTATTATTCGCGCGTCTGCCGTCTCACTCGACTAGTGACAGGCGTCACGTCACGGATACCTCACACCTACAGCGCCCCCTGTTGGCCATGTGTTCCAACCATTTAAGACAGCGCCAGAAATACTAGAAAATAATAGAAATCACACGAACAACATTTAAGCAGTAATTTTAACATATTTTAAAGTCTTCCGCTTTTTTTATAAGGAGTTTTAATTTTAAATGGGGGGCAAGATATTTTAATCTTGTTCATGCCAATGTCTATGAAAACACTCAGTGCCACAGCAGCAGTGTTTATAAGTGGGTGTGGATGAGGGCAGTGTTTATGAGTGGGTGTGGATGAGGGCAGTGTTTATAAGTGAGTGTGGATGAGGGCAGTGTTTATAAGTGAGTGTGGATGAGGGCAGTGTTCAGAAGTGACTGTGGATGAGGGCAGTATTTATAAGTGAGTGTGGATGAGGGCAGTGTTTATAAGTGAGTGTGGATGAGGGCAGTGTTCAGAAGTGACTGTGGATGAGGGTAGTGTTTCTAAGTGAGAATGGATGAGGGCAGTGTTTATAAGTGAGTGTGGATGAGGGCAGTGTTTATAAGTGAGTGTGGATGAGGGCAGTGTTCAGAAGTGACTGTGGATGAGGGTAGTGTTTCTAAGTGAGAGTGGATGAGGGCAGTGCTTATAAGTGAGTGTGGATGAGGGCAGTGTTTATAAGTAATTGTGGATGGGGACAGTGTTTATAAGTGAGAATGGATGAAGGCAGTGTTTATGAGTGAGAGTGGATGAGGGCAGTGTTTATGAATGAGAGTGGATGACAGCAGTGTTTATAAGTGAGAGTGAATCAGGGCAGTGCTTATAAGTGAGCATGGATGAGGGCAGTGTTTATAAGTGGGTGTGGATGAGGGCAGTGTTTATAAGTGAGCGTGGATGAGGGCAGTGTTTATAAGTGATTGTGGATGGGGGCAGTGTTTATAAGTGAGAATGGATGAAGGCATTGTTTATGAGTGAGAGTGGATAAGGGCAGTGTTTATGAATGAGAGTGGATGACAGCAGTGTTTATAAGTGAGAGTGAATCAGGGCAGTGCTTATAAGTGAGAGTGGATGAGGTCAATGTTTAGAAGTGAGTGTGGATGAGGGCAGTGTTTATAAGTGAGTGTGGATGAGGCAGTATTTATAAGTGAGTGTGGATGAGGGCAGTGTTTATAAGTGACTGTGGATGAGGGTAGTGTTTCTAAGTGAGAATGGATGAGGGCGGTGTTTATAAGTGAGTGTGGCTGAGGGCAGTGTTTATAAGTGAGTGTGGATCAGGGAAGTTTTTATAAGTGAGTGTGGATGGCAGTGTTACACTTTTAAGAATGACGCGATGGCCGGTTCTTGTGTAGCACATTAATTTTTCTTTTTATTCCTGTTGGAACATAAACAAACACAACATCAGTCCTGGCGTCTGTGTCTTATTCGTGCGTCTGACGTCTCACTCTACTAGTGACAGGCGTCACGTCACCGATACCTTACACCTACAGCTAGTGACAGGCGTCTAGCAACACACATATTACATATTAAACAAACCAAAAACACTCAAAATACAGCCATGTGATCATGTCACAAACACCTTTGTAGCAACTTTGTACTTTGTGTATTTATATCCAATGAACTTATTGTAATCTCTATTTATTACCATATTAACTGTTTAGCCTTTTCACTTATTACTGTTTTTAAGTCTATTTATTATTCTCTTTAACCCAATGGTCACAAAACATAACAATGAACTTGAATACTGTAGCCGTGTGACGTAAAGGGGAACTCTTATTTGTAACCGGAAACGATATACAGTTTTTCCCGCCAACAATTAGTCAGAGCCGCCGTGAGAGCGGCCTTTTACCGTTAGCAACTGTTATTAGCTGCCACTCGTTTACACATCGATTAAGAACACTTCACAACACACCTTAGCAAGGGCTAACTAGAAAACACCCTCGTTGATCGTTGTTTCATTCGCTATTGTACATTTCTTTCACACGCAGTTTCATAGCTCGTTTCCAATGTCATAGACTAGACGGATCTGCCCGGGAAGCGGGAATGACCAAACCGCCTTTATCAAGTCCGTCTACATTCAGAGCTAGTTAGTTACTACACATCACACTCACAGTCTAAGACCTTAGCAGTTATTATCTCGCTTTCATATATTGTTCTGTTTCTGATATCTGATTAGCTTACCTGTTGGAACATAAACAAACACAACATCAGTCCTGGCGTCTGTGTCTTATTATTCGTGTGTCTGACGTCTCACTCTGCTAGTGACAGGCGTCACGTCACGTCACCGATACCTTACACCTACAGCGTCCCCTGTTGACCATGAGTTCCAACCTATTTAAGACAGAACCAGAAATACTAGAAAATAATAGAAATCACATGAACAACATTGAATTAGTAATTGTAACATATTTTAAAGTCTTCCGCTTTTTTTATAAGGAGTTTTAATTTTAAATGGGGGCAAGATATTTTAATCTTGTTCATGCCAATGTCTATGAAAACACTCAGTGCCACAGCAGCAGTGTTTATAAGTGAGAATCGATGAAGGCAGTGTTTATAAGTGAGAGTGGATGAAGGCAGTGTTTATAAGTGAGAGTGGATGAAGGCAGTGTTTATAAGTGAGAGTGGATGAAGGCAGTGTTTATAAGTGAGCGTGGATGAGGGCAGTGTTTATAAGTGAGCGTGGATGAGGGCAGTGTTTATGAGTGAGTGTGGATGAGGGCAGTGTTTATAAGTGATTGTGGATGACAGCAGTGTTTATAAGTGAGTGTGGATGAGGGCAGTGTTTATAAGTGAGTGTGGATCAGGGAAGTTTTTATAAGTGAGTGTGGATGGCAGTGTTACACTTTTAAGAATGACGCGATGGCCGGTTCTTGTGTAGCACATTAATTTTTATTTTTATTCCCGTTTGAACATAAACAAACACAACATCAGTCCTGGCGTCTGTGTCTTAATCGTGCGTCTGACGTCTCACTCTACTAGTGACAGGCGTCACGTCACCGATACCTTACACCTACAGCTAGTGACAGGCGTCTAGCAACACACATATTACATATTAAACAAACCAAAAACACTCAAAATACAGCCATGTGATCATGTCACAAACACCTTTGTAGCAACTTTGTACTTTGTGTATTTATATCCAATGAACTTATTGTAATCTCTATTTATTACCATATTAACTGTTTAGCCTTTTCACTTATTTCTGTTTTTAAGTCTATTTATTATTCTCTTTAACCCAGTGGTCACAAAACATAACAATGAACTTGAATACTGTAGCCGTGTGACGTAAAGGGGAACTCTTATTTGTAACCGGAAACGATAAACAGTTTTTCCCGCCAATAATTAGTCAGAGCCGCCGTGAGAGCGGCCTTTTACTGTTAGCAACAGTCATTAGCTGCCACTCGTTTACACATCAATTAAGAACAGCTCGCAACACACCTTAGCAAGGGCTAACTAGAAAACACCCTCGTTGATCGTTGTTTCATTCGCTATTGTACATTTATTTCACACGCAGTTTCATAGCTCGTTTCCAATGTCATAGATTAGACGGATCCGCCCGGGAAGCGGGAATGACCAAACCGCCTTTATCAAGTGCGTCTACATTCAGAGCTAGTTAGTTACTACACATCACACTCACAGTCTAAGACCTTAGCAGTTATTATCCCGCTTTCATATATTGTTCTGTTTCTGATATCTGATTAGCTTACCTGCTGGAACATAAACAAACACAACATCAGTCCTGGCGTCCGTGTCTTATTATTCGTGCGTCTGCCGTCTCACTCGACTAGTGACAGGCGTCACGTTACCGATACCTCACACCTACAGCGCCCCCTGTTGGCCATGAGTTCCAACCATTTAAGACAGCGCCAGAAATACTAGGAAATAATAGAAATCACACGAACAACATTTAAGCAGTAATTTTAACATATTTTAAAGTCTTCCGCTTTTTTTATAAGGAGTTTTAATTTTAAATGGGGGGCAAGATATTTTAATCTTGTTCATGCCAATGTCTATGAAAACACTCAGTGCCACAGCAGCAGTGTTTATAAGTGAGAATCGATGAAGGCAGTGTTTATGAGTGATTGTGAATGAGGGCAGTGTGTATAAGTGAGTGTGGATGAGGGCAGTGTTTATAAGTGGGTGTGGGTGAGGGCAGTGTTTGTAAGTGAGAGTCGGTGAAGGCAGTGCTTATAAGTGATTGTGAATGAGGCCAGTGTGTATAAGTGACTGTGGATGAGGGCAGTGTTTATAAGTGGGTGTGGGTGATGGCAGTGTTTATAAGTGGGTTTGGATGAGGGCAGTGTTTATAAGTGAGAGTGGATGAGGGCAGTGAGTATAAGTGGGTGTGGATGAGGGCAGTGTTTATAAGTGGGTGTGGATGAGGGCAGTGTTTATAAGTGAGAGTGGGTGAGGGCAGTGAGTATAAGTGGGTGTGGATGAGGGCAGTGTTTATAAGTGGGTGTGGATGAGGGCAGTGTGTATAAGTGGGTTTGGATGAGGGCAGTGTTTATAAGTGGGTGTGGGTGAGGGCAGTGTTTATAAGTGGGTTTGGATGAGGGCAGTGTTTATAAGTGGGTTTGGATGAGGGCAGTGTTTATAAGTGGGTGTGGATGAGGGCAGTGTGTATAAGTGGGTGTGGATGAGGGCAGTGTTTATAAGTGAGCGTGGATGAGGGCAGTGTTTATAAGTGGGTTTGGATGAGGGCAGTGTTTATAAGTGGGTGTGGGTGAGGGCAGTGTTTATAAGTGGGTTTGGATGAGGGCAGTGTTTATAAGTGGGTGTGGATGAGGGCGGTGTTTATAAGTGGGTTTGGATGAGGGCAGTGTTTATAAGTGGGTTTGGATGAGGGCAGTGTTTATAAGTGGGTTTGGATGAGGGCAGTGTTTATAAGTGGGTGTGGGTGAGGGCAGTGTTTATAAGTGGGTGTGGGTGAGGGCAGTGTTTATAAGTGGGTGTGGATGAGGGCGGTGTTTATAAGTGGGTGTGGATGAGGGCGGTGTTTATAAGTGGGTGTGGATGAGGGCGGTGTTTATAAGTGGGTGTGGATGAGGGCAGTGTTTATAAGTGGGTGTGGATGAGGGCAGTGTTTATAAGTGAGCGTGGATGAGGGCAGTGTTTATACGTGGATGTGGATGAGGGCAGTGTTTATAAGTGGGTATGGATGAGGGCAGTGTTTATAAGTGAGCGAGGATGAGGGCAGTGTTTATAAGTGGGTGTGGATGAGGGCAGTGTTTATAAGTGGGTGTGGATGAGGGCAGTGTTTATAAGTTGGTGTGGATGAGGGCTTTCTGCTGGTGTTGCTTGTGTTGGGGTTTTCTTGTTAGCAGGTTAACGTGCAGGTCAACACCTGTTAGCAGCTGTTATGAGTTTTATGTCCCGCAGGGTCGGTTGGGGATCAGGGTTCACAACACTTTCATCATTGAATAACAATGCTGATAGTAATTATCATCTTTATTTGCTCTTGCTCTTCAGCCGAATGAAAGAAAGACCCCAAATAAAACACTGTGCATTAAACATTAAAACAAGAATAAAAAGGGAAGCAGTTCAAAAAGGAAGAAAGCAAATGAGAAAAGCACAAGTAAAATGTAAAGTGACATTTATAAAAGCCTCGCTGTTACTGAAGCAGTGATTTGAAGCTCCAAGAAGGTTGACTCAGGTCATGTGGACACAACGTCTTCTTACCTGGATTACTGAGCGAGCACCAAGTCAGTGATCTGAAGCGTTCATCGGCTGACTTGTTAAAACACACAACACTGGAACATGCTTCTCTTTAAAGGTCTAGTCCGGGATGATTTATTTTTTATTTTGATGGTACTAGCACCTTTTCCCGGTGGTACTGTTGTACCGACAGTCATCCAATATTCCTGTAATCGATCCTCTACATGTTATTCTTCATCGGAGGTGACGGGATCCTCCACGTCTTCAAATGACCACATCCAAGTTTGCTAGAAAAGGAGGAGGAGGAGGAGAAGAAGAAGAAGGAGGAAGAGGAGGAAGAGTAGGAGGCGAAGAAGAAGAAAAAGAATCCTGCATGTCGAATGTTGAAGAAGAGCAAGCAATAGGCATTAGACTACTAAGCTAAATATGATCCAACATTTAATGAGTTTTAATTGGGTACACATTGAAATATTTTCCTTATGAACATGTCAGATGACAAGGTTGATCCGTCCTCTTCCTCTAAAGTAGGAACACTACCACTCGAGTGTCTGTAGTAGAACCCAATTTCCCGTCGGGGATGAATAAAGTATTCTGGTTCTGATAGATTATCTCGCAGGTGTTACACCAAAATATGTGACTGTCTGAAGTTGTGACCCCTACACGAACGCTTTCTGCTCATTCACGTTCAATTGGAATTGAAGTCTGGGATTTGTGGTATGAAAACAAACTACTGCGACCAACAGAGGATGAGCCAAATCCACCAAAACTAAAGAAATTATGCTTAGCTACTAAGGGTTCCCACCCCTGAATAATTTAGTTTTCTCAGATGTTCCCCATCCGTCATCCGGGAGATGGACGGTTTCCCAGTTTCACAGCAGAATTGGGCTTTTACTTTCTGAATCTTTTGCCTTGAGGTTGACCCACAGTGTTGCACTTGGAGGACCACTCCTTTTAAGAGCGAACCTCCTGTTGATGCAAACTACCCCAAAAAAGGGACTGGGGGACTCAAGTACAAAAATAAAGGCCTACAAGCCAGTCCATCGTGTTCGGCTCCAAGCAGCCATATGGCTTCAAGGAAGAGGTTGAAAAGAAAATTATGAATGAAGAGGAGATCACACACTGGCTCACACCACAGAGGCCCCACAGAGCCATTACTACAAGCGGAGAAATAATGGCAGTAAGCAGCCATGTGCCGGCTCTTGGCCTCTAATGAAAGGTTTGAGAGAGGGAGAGAGGGAGAGAGAGAGAGGGAGAGAGAGTGTTAGAAAGAAAGAATGATGATGAGACCACAGATCAGAAGGAGAGAAACAGAGGGAACCACAGAGTAAAACAGAAAGACAAAAATGACAGACTGACATGACAGAGAGAGAGAGGGAGAGAGAGAGAGGGAGCGAGAGAGGGAGAGAGAGAGAGGGAGTGAGAGAGGAAGGGAGGGAGGGATGTGTGTTGAAGGCCTGGATGGTATCCAGTCTATCTTGGCTGCTCTCCTAGCCCTGGATTAGACCAGCTCTTAATACCTTTACTCTAAAAGGGCCGTCTGCTGCCCTGTAGTGACAGAAACACAACCCGCTCTAATCCACAACAACAACAACAACAACAACACGTTTAGCTTGCCGATGTCCACAACACCAAGCTAGCCAACTCCATCCAGTCATTCTTAACCCGGTGGTGACCATGCTAACGCGCTAACACACAACTGTGGTAATGGGTGGAGGGGTTTCATGATCTGCAGATGATCAAGTGTTCATCTGGTTTTGGAGTCTCATGATGCTCATCTCAAGATGCTGCTGGTAGGTAAACTTCTCTGACCCCCCCTTGCAGGTCATGTTGCTTGTTTCAAGAAAGCGTTCTTGTTCAACGATGATAGAACTTAGTTCAAGACATCAACTCTGAAAAAAAGAAAAAAAGATTATCTTCAATCAAGTTTCTGGTCTGAGGATTTATTTTAGTCCTTAGTGGAAATTCCTCATATCAGGTCTTGTGAAACAACAAGCAGTGTTATCTGCCAGTGGGGTCGGAGAGGTTTGCCAGCAACATCTTGAGATGAGCATCATGAGACCCAGCAGCAGATGAAACACCTTGATAAGATCGTCTGCGTTCGCGGTGTGAAAAGTTCGCCATCCACATTGAACTGCTGAGACAGTAGAAATATGCTCAAGTTTATTTTACTGGTCGTGCACGCACAACCCGAGGTCACATGAGAACCGTCCACAGTAAAAACTCCACAGCGATCGTGTTTGATTTATCCATTTGGACAGTGTTTTCATAAAGCCTCGTGGCCTTTCCATACGGGGTCCTTCGCTTCCCCCCTGAGACTTGAGACTCAGAGTTTATGTGACACTGAATAAAACCATTTCAAACGTCCACATACTGGATGTGTACATTAAGATTGACTTGACGGACAGCCCATCCCAGCTGGAGACCTGAAGCAGACCGTGGACACCAATATGCTGCAGGCCGTTTCAGTCTGGTGGTGGAAGACCACTCGTCTTCTCTCCGTCTCATTCATGCTCGCTCATTGGACATTTGTGGAAGTGTTTGACGTGACAAAATGAATTTTTGTGCATTCCTAGAATACAGCATTTAATAAATGTAAATCTAGTGTATCAAATAAGGTGATAATAATTTCCATTTCATAGGACTTCTAGAAGTGTTAAGAGGAAACCTTGCGTATCATTTACTGTAATGTAGTCCACCGTGGGTCAAACAGCTCTCCGTGGCGTCGCAGCACCAAGCAGAACCGTCATGTCAACATTTACATCATATTGTGACGACCGGGGATGAGTAGACTCGCTAGCCCTTGGCTAACGGGTCAGACTTTTTAGTTGACTGGTTAACGTAGTCGCCCATGGTGCGGGAGACCCGGGTTCGCGTCCTGGCTGCGGCGGTTCCCGGCTGCCCCCTGAATTCGCTACATTGGTGTCAGAAGTGGGACGGTGAGACCGTGAGGCCACCGGAAGCGCATGCGCCCAGAGGCGTGAGGGAGCTGGTATGCTGCAGCGTGGGGACGCGCTTCCCGAAGGAGGGGCGTAGTGTAACGACCCCGGATGACTAGACTCGCTAGCCCTTGGCTAACGGGTCGGACCCTTTAGTCAACTGGTTAGCACGGGTGCCTGTGGTGCGACCGTGCTAACAACCAATGGCTAACAACCGATCACCAAGTGGAGCAAGAAGGTCCTGGGTTCGACCCCCGGGGTAGTCCAACCTTAGGGGTCGTCCTCTGTGTGGAGTTTGCATGTTCTCCCCGTGTCTGTGTGGGTTTCCTCCGGGTGCTCCGGTTTCCTCCCACAGTCCAAAGACATGTAGGTCAGGTGAATCGGCCGTATTAAGTTGTCCCTAGGTGTGAATGTGTGTGTCAGCCATGTGTGATGGCCTGGCAGCCAGGGTGTCTCCCCGCTTGCCGCCCAATGACTGCTGGGGTAGGCTCCAGCAGTCATTGGGCGACAGCCAGGGTGTCTCCCCGCCTGCCGCCCAATGACTGCTGGGGTAGGCCCCAGCATTCCCATGATCCTGAGAGCAGGATAATTGGTTTAGATAATGGATGGAAGGATGTTTGAAGGTTCTGGTCTCCTTCTAGTGGATCTGCATCACAAAGGCTCCGACACGCCAACACCTCGTTTGTGTGTAAATGTGGTCCTCAGCATTTGCATAGCAGGGCGTCTTTGTGAGAGACGGCTGTGAAAGCGAGGACGGCGCTGTTCCTCATCTTCCTCGTTGTGTCTGGCGTTCACGGTGAAGGTGTCACAGTATGTTCTTACAGCAACGGAAATGATTCTTAATGACGTTTGAAGACGGCGGCCATTTGGAAAGTGTGCAGAGATGCTGATGCCTGTTAGTCCTCCGTGTAGCACAGCGGGGTTCTACGTCAACAGAGGCCAAGGTCGTGTGGCGTAGAGCAGTGTTTCTCAACCGGGGGTCCGCGGACCCCTAGTGGTCCGTGGTGTAATTGCAAGGGGTCCGTGAAAATAAAATATCTTTAAAAAAAGATCCTATGACATTTATAGAAAAAGGTTGAGAACCACTGGCGTAGAGGCACCCGAGACACCAGACTGTCGTTATTTACACGGCCGCTAGAGAGCGCTTAACTTTAAAACGTGACTATAGGTCGTTAGAAGCTGCTTGAACAAACGACCTACGGGGTCGTTTTTTGGTGGAGGACCGTCTGTGTGTTCTTGCTCAAAACGAGAACCCGCAGACTGAGAGGCCACCTCACGCAGCACCAGGCTGCACGATCAAAAGCAAATACCCGGAAATGATCATTGTTTACTTTCACGGGACAGGGTTTTAATCACGCCATCTTACACAGAAACGCTAAACCTGTTTCCTACAGTGTACTATTCAGCCACTGGCCTGCCAGATGGACTGGTCTGAATAAGTGAAAGGGAAGGAAAGGGAAGGGAGGGAGATGAAACCATCCGTAAGAGCAACACTCTCAGTCCAGCAGCATTTCTGTAGGAGCTCCACCGACTCGTTAGCAACTCGCAGAGGAACAGCCGGGTGTGGTTATGGTGTGGTTATGGTGTGGTTATAGTGTGGTTATGGTGTGGTTATGGTGTGGTTATAGTGTGGTTATGGTGTGGTTATGGTGTGGCTATGGTGTGGTTATGGTGTGGCTATGGTGTGGTTATGGTGTGGTTATGGTGTGGTTGTGGTGTGGTTATGGTGTGGCTATGGTGTGGTTATGGTGTGGCTATGGTGTGGTTATGGTGTGGCTATGGTGTGGTTATGGTTTGGCTATGATGTGGCTATGGTGTGGCTATGGTGTGGTTATGATGTGGCTATGGTGTGGTTATGGTGTGGCTATGGTGCGTATGCTGGAGTGCTGAGCCATGTGGGACATGTTGTGATCAGGGTAAACGTATGGGAGCTGACACAATGTCGGTAGATATCACCGCATCCGCTTACATATGCAAAAATAATAACATGTTTGATAAACCAGCTGAGGTTGGCTGAAGTGTTTGATAAAGTCTAACATCAAATCAAAGATGTGACGGCGATGCTGCAGTAGCTGCTCTAGTGCACAGGGGTGTGCGTTGTGGCTGTTGAAGATCAGCAGTCTTGTTGGTGTGGCTCCAGTAGTACATAGTATATAGTGTGTGATAGTGTATATTTTACATGGCTGTGTTGGCTGTATCAGCACCCATATTAGAAATGTGTGTTTGTGCATGTGGAGGGGTGGGGGTGGGGGTGGGGGTGCAGTTCGTTACTGAAGGCCCTGACTGAAACCCCATGGTACACTACTGGCTCTATTGCCGAGCCGTCCCGGTCGCTCCTCCACCCTCTCTGCCGATCCGGGGAGGGCTGCAGACTACCCACATGCCTCCTCCCATACATGTGGAGTCGCCAGCCGCTTCTTTTCACCTGACGGTGAGGAGTTTCACCAGGGGGACGCAGCATGTGGGAGATCTCGGTGCCTCCTCATAGGGCTCGGATCTCGATGCGCCCTCAAAACATCTTGGGTGCATTCACACCTGTACTTGGAGCTGTCCACTTGTACTGGGATCCCCCCAGATGCATGTTAATGGCAGGTGTAAACAGGACCTCGGAGAGATGAGGCTTCAGTCTGTTTTTGGGGGGGGGGAGGAGAAGATTCAGGATTTACGCCTCACATCAGAGCTGTTTATCTCTCACTTCCTCCATTTTGTCTTTCCTCGTCTCTCTGATCTTCCTCCAAAGCTCCGCAAACACAGACACACATTCACCACGCTGCCGCTTTGCCACGGAAAGCCAAAGGAAAACACACACACACACACACACACACACACACACACACACACACACACACACAGAAAAACACTCCAGAATCCACACAACAGACACAAAACGTCCGACAAAGCGGCGTTGTGTTGCTGACTGGCACTCCTTCAGTGTGAACGCACTCCTGCAAAAGGACTTTAAACTAAATACCTTCATCACAAGAAAGTATAGGAGGAAGAGAGGAAATCTGCAAAGAAGAAAAGTAGAACAGGATAGAGAAGAAGAGCAGAACAGAAGAAGAGTAGAACAGAATAGACAGAGAAGAGTAGAACAGAATACATAGAGTAGAACAGAAGAACAGAAGAAGAGTAGAACAGAATAGATAGAGAAGAGTAGAACAGAATACATAGAGAAGAACAGAAGAACAGAAGAAGAGTAGAACAGAATAGATAGAGAAGATTAGAACAGAATAGATAGAGAATAAGAGTAGAACAGAATAGATAGGGAAGAAGAGTAGAACAGAATAGATAGGGAAGAAGAGTAGAACAGAATAGATAGAGAAGAGCAGAACAGAATAGAAGAACAGAAGAAGAGTAGAACAGAATACATAAAGAAGGATAGAACAGAATAGAAAAACAGAAGAGTAGAACAGAATATATAGAGAAGAAGAGCAGAACAGAATAGAAGAAGAATAGAACAGAATAGAGAAAAGTAGAACAGAATACATAGAGTAGAACAGAATAGAACAGAATAGAAGAAGAGTAGAATAGACTAGATAAAGAAGAGTATAATATAATAGGCAGAGAAGAGTAGAATAGAATAGATAGAGAAGAATAGAACAGAATAAATAGAGAAGAAGAGTAGAACAGAATAGAGAAAAGTAGAACAGAATACATAGAGTAGAACAGAATAGAAGAAAAGAAGAAGAGTAGAATAGACTAGATAAAGAAGAGTATAATATAATAGGCAGAGAAGAGTAGAATAGAATAGATAGAGAAGAATAGAACAGAATAAATAGAGAAGAAGAGTAGAACAGAATAGATAGGGAAGAAGAGTAGAACAGAATAGCTAGAGAAGAAGAGTAGAACAGAATAGATAGTGAAGAAGAAGAGCAGAACAGAATAGAGTCGTGGGAGTAAATCAGAGCTTTGTGTCGCTGGATAGAGTCGAACTAAACAGAGCCCAGCACCCGGGCCAACAGACGTAGAGCGTTACAACCGACATCCAGAGAGACGCCTCTTTCAAACTGCAAATATTTCAGGAGTTGTTTTGGAGGGAAGGACTCGAAGCTGGTCTCGCCCTGAATAATTACCAACGCACTAATTAGTCGAAAAAGAAGTATAAATGGACAGCACTCATTGAAAGCCTCCCAGCAGAAGTGGTACACCATTCTCGTGCCCATAGGAAAACAACCAGTGGTGGAATGTAACTAAGTACATTTACTCAAGTACTGTACTTAAGTACAATTTTGAGGTACTTGTACTTTACTTGAGTATTTCCATTTTATGCTACTTTATACTTCTACTCCACTACATTTCAGAGGGAAATATTGTACTTTTTACTCCACTACATTTATGTGACGGCTTTAGTTACTTTGAAGTTACTTTAGTCAGTTAGTTACTTTGCAGATTTAGATTATTAATACAACTTATAAATCCACTAATGGATTGTTGTATATTTTCACAGGCAAAGCTATATAAAGTAATTAAAGTTAGCTCCACCTTTACCAGCTGCAACATTACCCAAGTGATGAACGTGTCAATGATTATAGTCCAATAATATGATATATATGATTGTGAAATGTGCCATTCTGCATAATGAGTACTTTTACCTTTGCTAAGTATATTTTGAGGCTAAAACTTCTGTACTTTTACTTAAGTAAGATTTTGTTTGCGGAAGTTTGACTTGTAACAAAGTACTTTTACACTGTGATATTGCTAGTTATGTTTAAGTATCGAATCTGAATACTTCTTCCACCCCTGAAAACAACACGGATACAAAACCAACCTCAAAATGATTAATTATTCAGTTCCAGCAGCCTAAAACCTCACCAAACTGGACATGTGCTGATCTCTGGACACGCTTTGTGAACTATCCTCTACATCATCAATATGAAATGGTCTATCCCAGGGCCGGATTAATATCCACCAGGGGGCCCCGGGGCACGCACGTCAATTGCCCCCCCCCCCCGTCAGATAGGCTACGCAAACAATACTAAACATTGTTAAATGTAAAAGTAATGACAATACCCAACATGCTAGTCGATGCTATGCCAGTCTGCATGGGATTCGGATGGCGACTACAAAGTACAACACAATTTTGAATCACAAAACAAACAGAGATGACAAAAGCAGCTCACAGCATCGCAAACATATTGCGAAGCCTTCTTCCCACTTACAACGGCTTGTTGTTTCAGAGCAAATAATTTAGTGGGCATATTTTAGTAAAACTATCTGTTTAATTATTTGTCAGTATGGGCATTCTAGCTAGCACATTTGTTTAACTATAAACTCGATGCTTATGATCAACATAAGCATCGAGTTTGCGCAATGTCAGACTTTGTTGCACTCTCAACGCTACGCGATGCAGGGTTGGAACAAACGTCCCTTGTAGGGTATGCTAGGGGATCCCTACTATACACGAACACACCCCGACCTTTTTGGGCCCCTCGTGGTCCAGGGTCCAGGGCCCCGGGGCACTCGCCCAGCATGCCCAGTCCGTAATCCAGCCTTGGTCTATCCTGCACATCATCCGTATGAACTGGTCTCTCCTGTACATCAGGCTAGCATTGACAATGTTAGGTGTAGTGCCTCCCTTGACCGCTGGAAGGATTTGCTGGCAAATAAATCAAATTTTTTTACTTGGTTTTGGAAATATTTGTCGAACTGTGCAATCCCTGGAAAGTGCTGATTCTAAAGATACCTTTCTTTTTGTTCTACAATGAATATTTCTGAACTTTTAAGCGAACATACAAACATACACTCTCACTTTATGTATATTTATATTTATATTGCATGATGAAAATCCACCATTTGAGAACATGGGGGGCATCTTTCCCACTCGACTGATGTCAGAGTGAAGGACTTCACATATGGTTCATACGGGGCACGTCTGTTCGAGTCCAGTCTTTTTAGTACAAGCCAAACGCTTGTCTAAATCAACCATTTGACTTATCAATATTTAAATATGATTTCTACGGATTTATTTAAACTGATTTATTGATTGATTGATTGATTGATGAATTAACTGACCTACTGACTGAAAATCCAAACACTTGTCTCCATTTTAAACATCTAGGGCCGTACAGTATATCTGTCAACTTAGGTACGGTTGTAGTGAATGATACCGGGTGGGCCGAAATACCACAGCATCCTCACAACACCCTCACAACACCCTCACAACATCCTCACAACACCCTCACAACACCTTCACAACATCCTCACAACATCCTCACAACATCCTCACAGCATCCTCACAAAATCCTCACCGCATCCTCACAACATCCTCACAACATCCTCACAGCATCCTCACAACATCCTCACAACATCCTCACAGCATCCTCACAACATCCTCACAACACCCTCACAACATCCTCACAACATCCTCACAGCATCCTCACAGCATCCTCACAACACCCTCACAACATCCTCACAGCATCCACACAACATCCTCACAACATCCTCCCAACATCCTCACAACACCCTCACAGCATCCACACAACATCCTCACAGCATCCACACAACACCCTCACAACATCCTCACAACATCCTCACAGCATCCTCACAACATCCTCACAACACCCTCACAACATCCTCACAGCATCCACACAACATCCTCACAACATCCTCCCAACATCCTCACAACACCCTCACAACATCCTCACAGCATCCACACAACATCCTCACAACAGCCTCACAATATCCTCACAACATCCTCACAACAGCCTCACAGCATCCTCACAACATCCTCACAACAGCGCCTCACAACATCCTCACAACATCCTGGATGGTCGCCGCGTGTCGGAAACTGAAGGCTGGTTGGTGTTTTTCTGTTACGCAACTCTTCATTCTTCATGCAGCACAGACCAGACCAGACTTACTGCGCGTCTGTGTTGTTTATTCAGACTACTAACCGTCTGCACCAACCCTCTCTCCCTTCATCCCTCTCCCAACCTGCCGCTTCACCTCCTCCCTCTCTTAATATTACCTCTCTCCCTCTCTCTCACTCCAACACTCCCCTTCTCCTTCAATGCCGCCTTGCCCTCTCCTAATTACCTTTGACCATGTGTGGTTTATGTACGGCTCTATTGTCTGTGTATTTTATGTGTGGTACTTTATTTCTTCACGTGTGTCTTTCTGATGTTTTTATTTATATCTGCATTCTGTCACCTCCCCTGCTATTTCCTCCACGCCAAAGGTGGCGGTGTTGGACAGTCAGTCAAACAGTCTTCCAGTAGAGCAGTGTAGTGATAGAGGTAGATGTAGGGGGCAGAGGGAATCAGACCCGTTGACCCTGATTTTCTGGGACTGCAAACAAGGTGTAGAAGGGCTACAAACAAGGTGTAGAAGGGCTACAAACAAGGTGTAGCAGCACTACAAACCAGGTGTAGCAGCACTACAAGCAAGGTGTAGCAGCCATTGTGGCTGGTGTGCCGTCAGCTCAGCAGTAAATAGTCCCACCCTTGCAAAGATGGTTCCTGGGGGCGTCCGGGTGGCGTGGCGGTCTATTCTGTACAAGGGGATCATGGGTTCGACTCCCCGTGTTACCTCCGGCTTGGTTGGGCGTCCCTACAGACACAGTTGGCCATGTCTGCGGGTGGGAGCCGGGTGTGGGTGTGTGTCCTGATCGCTGCACTAGTGCTTCCTCTAGTCGGTCGGGGCGCCTGTTCGGGGGGGAGGGGGGCTGGGGGGGATAGCGTGATCCTCCCCCTGGCGAAACTCCTCACTGTCAGGTGAAAAGAAGCGGCTGGTGACTCCATATGTATCGGAGCAGGCGTGTGGTAGTCTGCAGCCCTAGTGCCTCCTCTGGTCGGCCGGGGCGCCTGTTTGGGGGGGGGGAGGACTGGGCGTGATCCTCCCATGCGCTACACCCCCCTGGCAAAACTCCGCACTGTCAGGTGAAAAGAAGCAGCTGGCGACTCCACGTGTCTCGGAGGAGGCATGTGGTAGCCTGCAGCCCTGAGTCCATCATCCACATGGACAACATAACTGTTCATTAGGCCCTGGGGAGCATTCACGGCTTTCAGCCTTAATGTGCCTGAGGGGACTAATGAAAACTTCCCAGCCTTGGTTGGACATTAATGTTCTCTTCTCTTCTCTTCTCTTCTACTTGTCCAGGGGCTTGGAGAACGAGTAGGATGCTGAAAATCTCTCCTCCCAACTGCCGCTCTTTGTCCTGCTCTCCATGACCTGAGGGTGCATGCACAGCCGGAGGAACTGACCAATCAGAGAGAGCGAGAGGCCAAGGAAAGAAAGGCGGGACACACTCTGTTCTCGTAGGGGTGTTTTTGTTCTTTTCTTTTCTTTTCTTTTTTTAATTTTTTCTTGCCAAGATGGCGGCGACAGACACCAGTACAGCACCGGCAGTCCAGGAAGATGGAAACGCCGTGGAAACCAAGGCAACAGTGGATCAGACGGCCAGCGCCAACTCAGAGACTGTCAATAGCGAGGTAGCAGATACAGATGGCGCAGCCGTCAACAGTGAGGCAGTTGACAACAAAGAGACTGTGAATAATGACACCTCGGCGGCGGAGGTGGGAGACGCCGAAGAGGGGGGAGGAGGAGCAGGAGGAGAAGGGGGTGAGGCAGCGCCTGCTCAGGGCTCAGAAGGCGCCTCCACCGAGCCCAAGACCTCCTTCCTGGACTCCTTCCTCAACAAGAGCGGTTTGGGGAAAGTGATAGGTGGGAAGAAGAAGAAGGAGCAAAGTGTGGCAGGAGCCGCTGTGGAGGAGAATGCTGTGGCAGAGGGTGGGGAGAAGGAAGGAGAGAAAGGAGGCGATGAGATGGTGGCAGGAGGTGCTGAGGCAGGTGCAGCAGAGGGAGAAGGGGCGATAGAGAAAGCCCCAGAAAATGGAGAGAAAGAGGAGGAGGCAGAGGAGAAGAAGACAGAGAAGGCCAAACAGGGGGAGGCGAAATCGACGGTGCGCGACCTCATCAGGAAGCCGGTGGCACGGATCTTCTCCCACCGCAGCACCGACAAGAAGGACGCGGGTGCCGCTGAGCCGAAACCACTTAAAGTCCGCTCAAAGTCTCTAGACCGCCTGGAGGACGCGGAGGCGCTCAACGTCACCATCGAGGAGGGCACCACTGCAGGGGAGGGAGGTGCAGAAGTGGAGCAGAAAGCCTCGTCGTCCTCCTCCAAGCATATGAAACGCTGGCACTCCTTCAAAAAGCTCATGGCCCAGAAGACACACAAGAGGAGTGGCCCAGGAGGCGAGGAGGGTGCCGAGGCCGGGGAGGCAGGGGGTGGAGGCGACTCCTCTACACTCGACTCCAAGGGATCGGGGCAGAAACGGTGGAAGCTGAAGCGCTCCTGGACCTTCCAGGGCCTGAAGAGAGACCCATCAGTGGTCGGCATCAGCGGTAAGGCCAAGGGCTCCGAGAAGGAGTCCTCTGAGCCACTGAAAACGGAAGAGGAGGCAGTGGTGGTGGCAGCAGGAGGAGAAGCAGCAGCAGATGGGGGTGAGGAGGGCAAACAGGAGGGAGGAGGAGAAGATGATGTTAAGATAGAGGGAGGAGAGGAGAAGGAGAAGATCGAGGGTGGCGAGGAGGAGAAAGGAGCTGCTGCTGCTGCTGCTGCTGCTGCTGCTGCTGTGGGAAGTGGGACGGTAACGCAGCACGCCAATGAGATCTGGACCTCCTTCAAGAAGCGCGTCATCCCAAAGTCTAAACGTGCCAACACGGAGTGTGCCGCCACCGGGGAGGAAGACGCAACTGCAGCACCGGCCTCAGGTGAGACGACGGCGCAGAAATATAGAAACTTGGACTTGTCAGTCTATCAGAATCAGAACCAGGCTTTACTGGCCAAGTATAATTTTACACATACAAGGAATTTGTCTGTGATTGTCAAAACTCACATGCATATATACAGACACATATTTAGATACAAACATACTGTTGGGGGAGATGTTTTGATGCTCTGGGGTGGGGGTGGGGGGTACACCGCTGCCGGGTCAAAGGTTAGTGGGTCGAGTTTTTGGAGAAAGAGACGACCTTTGAGCCGGGCTTAATGGCGGTGTGTATGGCGTGGCTGTGGCCTACAACAGCTGTGAATAACGCAACACTCAGTTGTAGGGTTCAAAGTGTGTTTTTTTAATAGCAGTGAACGCTAGCATACGTATGGTTTTGGTGTATGATATGTGTATGATAGACCACAGTAGTGTGAAGTATGAATGAATTATTTTGTACGACGTAACGTGAACAGCTATTCCGCAATAAGCGTACTCACGGCAGAAGGTGCAAAGTGTGTGGAGTGGTGCAAGATGGAGCTGTATATAAATAAGCAACAAATAAATGTCTGTATACGGCTGGGAGTTCTGTGCAGCTATTGCAAAGTATATGGTTCAGTGCAAGAGAAAATCAAATATAGATATAAATATAAATATGGAGCAGGGCAGGATAAAGTTGAATACAAATGTGTATATTAACGTTTCTTGTTTGCAATGGTGATGGACAGGTTGACGGAGGAGATCAGGCAGGAGTCTCTGTGGACTATGATGTCTGTGGATGACACTGTGATCTGTAGCGAGAGTAGGGTGCAGGTTGAGGGGAGCCTGGAGAGGTGGAGGTATGCACTGGAGAGAAGAGGAATGAAAGTCAGTAGGAGCGAGACGGAATACCTGTGCGTGAATGAGAGGGAGGACAGCGGGATGGTGAGGATGCAAGGAGTAGATGTGACGAAGGCGTATGAGTTTAAATACGTGGGGTCAACTGCACAAAGTAACGGGGAGTGCAGGAGAGAGGTGAAGAAGAGAGTGCAGGCAGGGTGGAATGGGTGGAGAAGAGTGTCAGGAGTGATGTGTGACAGAAGGGTCCCAGCAAGAGTTACAAGATGGTAGTGAGACCAGCTATGTTATATGATTTGGAGACAGTGGCACTGATGAAAAGACAGGAGGTGGAGCTGGAGGTGGCAGAGTTGAAGATGATAAGATTTTCATCGGGAGAGATGAAGAAGAACAGGATTAGGAACGAGTATATTAGAGGGACAGCTCAGGTTAGACGGTTTGGAGACAAAGCAGGAGAGGCAAGATTGAGATGGTTCGGACATGTGTGGAGGAGAGATGCTGGGTATGTTGGGAGAAGGATGCTGAATATGGAGCTGCCAGGGAAGAGGAGAAGAGGAAGGCCAAAGAGGAGGTTTATGGATGTGGTGGAGAGGACATGCAGGTGGCTGGTGTGACAGAGGAAGATGCAGAGGACAGGAAGAGATGGAAACGGATGATCCGCTGTGGCGCCCCCTAAGGGCAGCAGCCGAAAGTAGTAGTAGTAGTAGATATTAACGTTTATTCACACCAGAAAATTGACTTGGTAGAATGGCCAACAGGAAGAACAGAAAGAACATTACACCACATATCAAAGTAGAACACAAACCAGAGCATCCAGGAACATCTGGTAGAGAGTATCTTTGATCCCTTTTCCACTATAAATGGCGCTGGAATTATTGGCACCTTTTTGGTACCAGAAAACAGGAACTTCGGTGTTTTAATTTTGGCACCATTCTACAGAGTTGTAGTTGTTGATTTTTGGTTCCTGTTTGAGGTGGGGGACTTACCGAACAGAGTCGAGGGGTGGGACTAGCAGCACTATTTATCGCTGATTTGTTACGCACATTGTTACTCAAGCGAGAGTGAGTAACCACCATGTATAGCCAGATGCCATTTTATTTTGGGGTTAACTGCATTCTTTGACCACGTTCAACAGCAAAATAATGGGGAAAATCACCTTAAATGAAACACAGAAAAAATTTAAACGTCTTCTCTCACAGTGCTGTTCTAGTCCTTGCTGGTATCAAACACGTTTTCCTGTCACTGTTTCCTGTGAAGCCAGAGGAATCAACAACTGGAAAACTACCAGTTACCATTAGCCCTTGTTTGGGCTAATTTTTTCTTGTGTGATGGAAAATAAACCAAGTTTAGGAGGATGCAAAGGTTTCAGGGTTTTGTTCTGAACAGGAAGTTAATAACAACCTACTTGTTTCTTTGCTCCTCCAGGCGAGGAGACAGCGGCAGAGGAGAGTAAGGAAGGCAAGATGGCCAAGGCCAAACGCTCGCACTTCGGCCGGGCCGTGTCCCTGAAAAATTTCATCCTGCGCAAGGGCAAGTCAACCAGTGTCGACCTGGGAGAGGGAGCCAAGGAGGAGGAGGAGGCAGAGGGGGAGGGAGGTGCAGCGGAGGGAGGTGATCAGGATGGCGACACTGCCAATGCTGCTTCAGCCACGGCAATGGCGGAGACCAACGACAAAGAGGCGCCCGAGGAAACGCCGGCAGGCGAGAGTGGAGGGGAGGCGGGCAAAGATGCTCCACCGGCCGAGGCGCCACCCACTGCAGCCCCCGTAACCAACGGAGAAAATGGCTGTTCAAATGGCACGGAGGAGGAGAACACCACACACAATCACCAGGAGGAGGAGGAGGAGGAGGAGGAGAAAACAGCAGGTAGCAGCCCTGTGAAGAAAAGCAAGGAGGCGGGTGGAGGAAATGAGGACGCCACCGCTAAGATCATCAACGACACGGCAGCCGTGAACAGCGGTGAGTTAGACCACGGTGGCCTGGAATTTAACAAGCTGCAAAACAGCATCATCAGCAAAGAAGGAGAGTCTAACAACAGACAACTACCACCACTAATAAACACTAGCACTAACCAAGCTAAAGCTAACTGCAAAGAAACAAGCAGGCTCGTTAGCTCAACCAAGTCAACAGCTACGTTAGCGTTAGTGGCTAGCAATAGTGATGGAGGGGGATCGGAGAGCCAAGAGGGAGGCCTTGGGGAGGCTGCAGAGTCATGTGACCAGGAAGGGAGGGAGGAGGAGGAGGAGGCTGCAGAGTCATGTGACCAGGAAGGGAGGGAGGAGGAGGAGGAGGAAGAGGAGGAGATGAGGAAGAGGGAATTGCGGGATGCGGCGGCAGCCATTGTTCAGAACGTGTTGTCAGCGGTGACTGACCAGTTAGAGAGGGAGCGGTGTGTAGTCACCGTCAACAACGGCTTAAACGGGCACCCCGAGGGCCTGCAGCCCGATGGGGACTTTAGATAATGGCGACTCGCATAAAATACACATAGATAAACACAAAGGCATGCCAAGTTTTATAGCATGATGGTAGTGTAGTTATAGCACAGCACTGATGCAATACTATGAATCCCTGTTTAGTAAATCCCATTGTGTGTGTGTGTGTGTGTGATAGAGAGACAAATAAAATCATTGTTTCCCTCCCATATGTACACCCTGTTGCTGTCTTTGACCAGAATTAAGGGACATTTCGCTCAGGCGGATTCCCCCCCCCCACTTCATGCCACATAATATCACCTGCAAACAGTTAAACGTAGTATTCTTTGCCACAAGAAGAAGAAAACTGTGAAAGCTTGAACACCGGTATCTAATGTACAACGTTGATATTTGTGCACCACGAAAAAGTTGACCTCCCTCTCAAATTTTGATATAGGTTTTCTTTTCTCCTTCAAAACACTCCCAGTTGAGCCTTGTGTATAAAAGGTTTTGGCAGCTGGAATAAAAGCAGAAGTTCACAATAAATGATAAATGTTGTGTACAGGGAACAGCCTTTTGTATTTAAAAGCTACAATCCTAAAGATCCTAATTTTTATTCGGATCAACAATACCTACGGACACCGCAGCTCCGTTCCAGATGAATGAGAGTCAGCAGGGCTGTTGTGTCAGAAACAAACCAAAAACCTGGTGGAACCTGAGCTTTACTTAGTGATGTAGTGCTATCTGTTGGTAAAGGTCTTCTACCAGCTTGATCGCTCATATCTGTTGCTTAGACAACTTCACTTCTTCAAACTCATTGGCTACTATGATGAAGACCCTGTCATTTTTCCTGTCAAAGTCCTACCAGACAACAACCATCCACACCACATCCCGCTAGTCTGAAGGATTTCTAGATTTGTGCATTTGCTATTGTTTTAAATACACTTGCCATGAAAAGCATCAAAAGGACATTTTGTCTTCTTTTTGGCATGTAAATCTTCAGGATTGCAGCTTTAAGAGTTTTTGAGCGACCTATTAGCAATTCCCACGTTTCCTCTTGGCCAAAACTCTTAGTGCATGCTGAGCCCTGCGGCCTCTGCAGTCTGCAGGGTGTACCTCGCTGTAGTTAGCTAGTTAGCTAGCTAGCTCTGTGTTCACTGGGGTAGTGAAAAACAGGTTTAACGGACATCAGTAATGGATTAGCGTGCAAATCAAAGTGTCACGGAGCCTCTTCAATAGCCAGATTAACTAGCCCCCCCCGTCTCTCTGTCTCTCTCTCGCTCTTTCTCTCTCGCTCTCTCGTCTCTTTCCCCCTCTCTCTCTCGCTCTCATCCTCTCTCTCTCTCGTTCTGTCTCTCTCTCCCTCTCGCTCTCTCTCTCTCGCTCTGTGGGGGATTTGAAAACAAACAGAAAGAAAGGAAGTTAGGTTTCGGATAAATAAAAAATGCCCAGTACACTGTGCTTCCGGCTCTGCGATAACTCAATATTATCATTTTCCATCGTTCAGTGGAAATTGTCTGGGGATGAAATCCAGATATTGTCATATGTTGATACACAGTTTGATGTCTGACTTAACAATAATGAGAATGGGCTAACACCATGATAACTGCACACTATGGAGCATTAGTTAAATATTAGAACTCCTGAATTCATCAGTTGTAAACATTTGTAAACCAGGACATGCACCAGTGGTTAGTGAGTGTGTTAATAATGTTTTATAAATACTTATAAATACTGCAGTTCATGATTAATGCATGCACAAATGTACATGTAAATAGTTTGTTAATCATGTACTTGTAGTGGTTCCTCTACATACTTACACTTTCTAAAGGATCTTATGATCCTTTCGGCTGTTGTGAGTCTCAAGGTGCTGCTGGTCTTTCAGTCTCGTGTGTAAATGCTTTATAAGCCCTAGCTAGTCCTCACTTGACATGAGCTCACACAAAATACTTACGTAACACCTGAATTAATCATGAATTGCAGTATTTATAAAACATCTATTAACACACTAATCACTGGTGCGTGTCTTGCTTTACAAATGCTTTACGCATACTTTACAAATGATGAATTCAGTGGGTACTAATACTTAAAACTTCATAGTGTGTAGTTATTATAAAGTGTTCGCAATTTCTCTGTGAAATATTTGAGGGAGTATTTTTTTTCCCCCATTTTGGAGGCAGCGAGTTACAGAAAGAGGGAAAACCTTGTGTACCACGCTGCTTCTTCCTTGTCTGGCTGCGAGCTGCGGGTCCCATGCTTGTCTTCTTCTTTGGAGTTAGCCTGCGCTCACATTCAATACGTAGCACTGTTGTGTGTTGTTTTATATATCCGTCTATCTATTTATCTATCATATATGTGTGTGTGCGTGTCTGTGTGTGTCCATGAGGTCCAACTTAACACAACGTCAACACTAACTTACTGAATGCTAGCAATTGTTAGCCACATTAGCTAACCCTACTGTACTAAACCACTAAACACACGAGCACACTTGTAGAACCTGATAATGTAATAACCCCGATAATGTAATAAAAATCTGCTCTTGAGTCCATTGAAAATGCAATAAAACCTGATAATGTAACAACTTCCTGAAAATGTAATAAAGTGCATGTCCCAATAATGTAATAAACTATTTACCAATAATGTAATAATGTGTTACATTAACGGGACGTTATTAGGGTTAGGGTTAGGGTTAGGATTAGGGTTAGGGTTTAGGGTTAGGATTTAGGGTTAGGGTTAGGGTTTAGGGTTAGGGTTTATGGTTAGGGTTTAGGGTTAGGGTTAGGGTTTATGGTTAGGGTTTAGGGTTAGGGTTAGGGTTTGGGGGTTATGGGTTAGGGTTAGGGTTAGGGTTTATGATTAGGGTTTAGGGTTAGGGTTTAGGGTTAGGGTTAGGGTTTATGGTTAGGGTTAGGGTTTGGGGGTTAGGGTTAGGGTTTAGGGTTAGGGTTAGCTATGATATATAGTTTATTACATTATCGGGAAATGCACTTTATTACATTATCAGGGAGTTATTACATTATCAGGTTTTATTGCATTTTCAGTGGCCTCAAGTGCATTTTGTATTACATTATCGGGGACTTATTACATTATCAGGTTCTACAACACTTTATTGTCTCTCGGTGTTTACTGCTGCTGTCAGACTATTATCATATTCTTCACCAGACATTTTTCTTAATGTATTTTTTCAATCTCTTCTGTTATCATTCACCAGACAAAAAGGCGGGAAACGTGTGAGGCAACACAAAGA